>JAVJHY011188706.1:0-14822 GCA_035593235.1 Phascolosoma agassizii | reverse complement strand
GGCGTGAGACTCAAACGGAGCCTTGGAGGACAAAAACTCAGTTATCTGGATCCGTTTCTGCTCTTTGATCATTTCGGCTCACCGAATGCAGAGGATTATCAAGCAGGGTTTCCTATGCATCCGCATCGAGGTATTGAAACGGTGACCTATATGCTGACTGGCGAAGTGCAGCACCGGGACACGTTAGGCAACGTGGGGAGTATTGGTGCCGGCGATGTGCAGTGGATGACGGCAGGTGGTGGCATTTTGCATGAAGAAATGCCCCAAATACGTCCTGAAGGCAATGGGGGATTTCAGCTCTGGGTCAATCTTCCAGCAAAGCTCAAGATGACCCAACCTCGCTATCAAGATATTGCCTCAAAAATGATACCTGAAATCACGACTGAGAGCGGAGTCAAAATCCGAGTGATTGCAGGAAATGTGGAAGGCACTGATGGCGCTGTCACAGGCATTGCCGCCAATCCAACCTATCTAGACGTGTCTATTCCTGCGGGCGGCTCATTCACGCAGTCCATCCCCCAAGGGCACACGGCCTTTGCGTATGTGTTCGAAGGAAAGGCGGCGTTTGGAGAGGATGAGGCAGGAGCAGAAACCTGGATTGCGCAGACAAAATTGGTCGTGTGGGAGGACGGGGAGAGGGTGAAGATTGTGACGGGCGATGAAGCCGTGCGCTTCTTGCTCATTTCAGCACAACCTTTACATGAACCTATTGCTCGTTATGGTCCCTTTGTCATGAATACTCAAGCTGAAATTAAACAGGCCTTAGTGGATTTGAAGCAAGGGACATTCATTTGGAAAGAACAGGTTGTATCATGACGCATGCCCAATTTCCCGAAGAACAAACAGAAGACGGTCACTATGATCGTCAAGAAGATGCCTTTCGTGATTGGGTGACGGATGATGGAAGCTCCAATTACCCCTCGACCAAAGGTCGGTATCATCTCTATGTGTCCTTAGCCTGTCCGTGGGCACATCGCACGATCATTGTTCGCCGGCTCAAACAATTGGAACATATTGTGGGCATGACGGTGGTCGATCCCATTCGAGATGATCGAGGGTGGGCTTTTCGAGAGGGACCCGAGCACACCGTGGATCTCATCAACGGGTTCACCTTTCTGAGTGAAGCCTACACCGCTACCGATTCTCGGTTTCAATCGCGTGTGACAGTTCCGGTGTTATGGGATTCTGAAACACGAAGAATTGTCACTAATTCTGATGACGATATTATGCGGATGTTCAATCACGCGTTTAATCAATTCACGGAAAGTCCTATCGACTTGTATCCCGAAGATCTTCGAGGGGAGATTGATGAGCTGAACACGTTTATTTATGAGAACGTCAATAATGGCGTGTATCGCTCTGGATTTGCGACGACTCAACGGGCCTATGAGCAAGCGGTCACGAACTTGTTCGATGTATTGGATCAAATGGAAAAGCGACTCTCCACGCAACGTTACCTGTTTGGACCACGCATTGTTGAAACAGATTGGCGGTTCTTCGTGACGTTAATTCGATTTGATGCAGTCTATCATGGGCATTTCAAGTGCAATATCAGACAGATTATGGATTATCCCAATCTCTTTGAGTACCTCAAAGATCTCTATCAGCAGGAAGGCATAGCGGACACCGTCAATTTTGATCACATCAAACGTCATTATTACATGACACATGATGACATTAATCCTACGGGGATTGTGCCACTTGGTCCTGAACAGGATCTGCTTGCTCCTCACGAGCGGGAGGGGATGTAAGAGGAAAGAAGGTTCTCATTGTTTCATTGAGTAAACTGATCGGTTGTTCCACTGATTACTTTGGCAAAAAGGAGGATAATGATGATGGTGAAATCTTTTTGGGTAAATGTTCTTGTAGGTGTTTTCTTCATATTAGGGGTAAGTGTTCCAACTATGGCTCAGGATATTCGGACGGCTGGGGCATTGGCGTTTAGCCCTGAAGGAATTTTATTTGTGGGAGATAATGTGGGAGGGGCAATTTATGCGTTTGACGTTGGCAAAGGAACGGCGCCGGACTCACCTGCTCCAGTGAACGTGGATAATATTGATGCAAGAGTGGCCAGCATTCTTGGTGTCGGGCCGAAAGCCATTGTGATCAATGATATGGCTGTTCATCCGGTTACGAGAGAAATCTACATCTCGGTGACACGAGGCTATGGTGCGGAAGCCAAACCAGCGATTGTCAAAGTCGATGCGCAAGGACACCTGATGAACATCCGTTTGCAGGAGACGAAATTCTCGAAGCAGTTGCTTCATGATGTTCCGGATGGCAGTAAGCATTTTCAGGTGAGAGGTATGATGGGTCCGGCTTCGGCCAAAGATAGGGCGAAAGCCGAGAGACCTATGAATATTCTCGCAATCATGGATATCGAGTATTACAAAGGAGAGATTTTTGTGGCAGGGATTTCAAACGAGGAATTTGCATCTACCTTGCGCAGAATTCCTTATCCGTTCTCTGGCCAATATGGCTCCAGCCACATTCGTATGTTTCATATCGCTCATGATCACTACGAGACCCGAGCTCCCAGGTGGCAAAAACGTTGAATGGCACTGATTATTTGATCGCAGCCTATACGTGCAGTCCGGTTGTCCTGATTCCTATTCAGGAATTAGAAGATGGTGCCTCGGTGACAGGACGAACCATTGGCGATATGGGGAATGGACAGCCTCTGGATATGGTGGTGTTTAAAAATAAGATGATGGGTGGGAAGGAGTTTATGTTTGTGACGAATAACAGTCGAATGCCACAGGTCTTTCCAGTGGATGGCTTGGCAGATGCCACAGTCTTTACCGAAAAAAATACAGAGCGAGGCATGAAAATGGATGCCATGGGTGTCTTTCCCTATGGGCCTTTAGGTGGCATGGTCATGTTTGTGGGTTCTTCCCTTCAGTTGGATATCCTCAACGACATGTTTTTTGTTTCCTTAACGAGAGATGCCCAAACAGGCAGTCTAGATTTGGAATCGCTCTCTACGATGTTTCCTGCGAAGCTCCATAATCTCTACGCTGAATATGATTTTCCAGGGGTTGAACATCCAAGAATGTAGGAAGGATCCTGGAATGACCCTACAGAACATTCCCATCATGGTCCTAACAGTCGTCTTGGGAATCAGTAGTGGAGGGTGCTCGCCACATCTTCCACTGCTGAGTATCCCCCAGAGCGAAGACGATCCAGTCACCCTGGCTACGACTGACAATAATCATTCCTGGGGAAATAAATGGGAGAATGCCTTTAAGGTCTATGTGGATCATGAAGGAGGCTGTTGTGAAGGGAGAGTTCCTATTCAGGGAACCTATCATCGACAGAATAATGTTGTGACATTTCAGCCTGACTTCCCATTTTCAGCAGGAACGAGATATCTCGTCCGGGTCGCGGCTTCGCATGCAGGTCAGGAAGAGACACCCTCGAGGACGAGAGTAATGCACCAAGGACAAGAATTTTTAGAATCCCGATTTAGTTTGCCCTCTAAACAGGTTCTTAAATCTGCAAAGGTTGTGCAGATATTGCCAACTGGTGACGAGCTGCCTGCCAATTTATTGCGATTCTATATATATTTTTCTTCGCCTATGCGTCGGGGATTTTCAGAGAAGTCCGTTAAGTTGATCGATGAACAAGGCTTGATTGTCCCGAAGCCGTTCATGCAATTCAAGCAGGAACTCTGGGATCCTGACCAAAAACGACTGACAATGATATTTGACCCAGGGCGAATTAAGAGAGGAGTCAGCACAAACTTGCTGCCTGCCTTGCAAGAAGGAAAGTCTTACCGTCTCATCATCGATGAACATTGGGAAGATGCCCAGGGGAACTTCTTACATGGGCAGTATGAAAAACGTTTTCGAGTGAAATCTGCTTTGCGTTCGAATCCTGATCCTACACACTGGGGGATGACCCTACCGCTGGGGAATTCTCAGGAAAGTGTCCACCTGAAATTTTTACGCCCGTTTGATCATGCGCTATTACGTCGAATGATTACGGTACGAAGTCAGACTGGCGAATCTATTGAGGGATCGATCAAGATTGATCAGGCACAAACACATTGGCAGTTTACGCCAACGCATCCATGGAAGGAAGGGCAGTACGCCTTTCACGTAGATGCCAGGCTAGAAGATGTGGCAGGTAATAATTTACAAGGTCTCTTCGATCGACCAGTAAAAGAATCGTTGTCGAATGCCGTGGAAATTGAATTGCCATTTCTGTTGAGTGCACAAGAAAAAACTGGACAGCCTTGAGACGGGCTCCATAACTTTTCCTAAGAAAAGGGCATCATTGCCGACTAATTGTGATCAAATAATGTGAGAGCGAGAAGGATTGCGAAAGCTATATGATCATCTTTTTTATCACCAATTGAACTGAAAGGATCGACAACGATGAGTATTCACACGAAAGTTCAGGCGGTTATCGATGGAGTTCTCTCGGGCAGAATTTTAGAAACCTTTGAGCGGTATTATGCGGACGATGTGGTCATGTCAGAAAATGGAGAGGATGAGCGAGTTGGGAAACCAATCAATCGAGAGTATGAAATCAAATACCTTGATAATGTGCTTGAGTTTCATGGCGCAAAAGTCGGGCGAGTCATTGTAGAAGGGGCCCATGCTGCAGTGGAATGGTCTTTTGATCTGACATTTAAGGATGGAAATCGCGTACAAATGAAACAAGTGGCCGTGCAGACTTGGAAAGAAGATAAAGTCATTCGCGAAGATTTTTATCACGGATAGGAATCAAAACCCTTCGAAGATTCTTGTTCCAGGCAGAGCGTTATGCATCTCATCATGAGTAGAGCTATATTATATTTGAGGGAAGATCATCGATGTATAGAAAGGAACGAGAGTGATGACAACCAAGTCTGAATCGGATGGCCCCTCACCGGCCTTGTTCTTTCAAACGGCTAATGCCCACATGCGAACGTCTGCGCTCAAGACGGCTCTAGAGCTCGATGTGTTTTCGGGTATTGCAGAAGGAAATGCGACTTCCGAATCCCTGGCAACACGCTGTGGAGTCGCCGCACGAGGAATGAGAATGTTGCTTGACTATGTCACGATTGCCGGCTTTCTCACCAAACAATCTGACAGCTATGCCTTGACGCAAGACTCCGAGGTCTTTCTTACCAAACAATCTCCGGCCTATTTGGGAAGCGCGTTGGAATTTATGTTGTCGTCTCCCTTAGTTGAGGGAGCAAAGAATCTAACTGGTGCGGTGCAGAAAGGTGGGACGGTGGTGAGTGAAGAAAGCACAACGGCCCGGGAACATCCTGAATGGGTGACATTTGCCCGTTCCATGGGGCCCTTAATGAAAGGCCCGGCCGAATGGATTGCGAACTGGGTGAGCCAAGAGGCTCCGCACTCTCGAAAAGTCTTAGATGTTGCCGCAGGCCATGGCCTTTTCGGTGTGGAGATTGCTAAGAAGCTTCCCGAGGCCGAGATCATCGCGCAAGATTGGGCCAATGTGCTCACTGTGGCGCAAGAAACGGCTGAAGCAGCTGGAGTGAGTCATCGTTTCCAGACTATACCTGGCAGTGCGTTCGATGTGGACCTGGGGCAAAGTTACGACGTTGCACTTCTCACCAATTTTCTTCATCACTTTGACGTCCCAACATGTGAAGCCTTATTGAAAAAAATTCACACCTCATTATCCGATAACGGGAAGATTCTTACGCTGGAATTTGTCCCCAATGAAGATCGAATTTCGCCGCCCGAGATGGCGGAGTTTGGCTTAATCATGTTGACCACCACTCCGGCAGGGGATGCCTATACCTTGAGCGATTATCAGCGCATGTTTCAGAATGCCGGGTTCAGTCGCAGTGAAATGGTCGATGTGCCAAGTTCCAATCAACGCGTGATCATCACACAGAAGTAACGAACTGTCAGGTTGCGGGGCGATTCGTTACTTTTTCGATTCCACTTGTGGGGCGGCACCGATACTCGTCAGTCCGGCTTGTGCGCAGGCTGCATCCAGATGGCCACCGGGCGCCCCGCCCACGCCAATACCACCGACCACGTCATCACCAATTTTGATAGGTAATCCTCCGCCCAGTATCAGGATATGTTCGTTCATATGCTGGAGTCCTTGTACCGTAGGCATTTTTCCGATGAGTTCAGCAAGTTTGGCCGTCGGCTGCTTTAGACTGGCGGAGGTATAAGCCTTCTTCCGACTACTCTCGACGGTATGCGGTCCAGCTCTATCTTGTCGCAAGACGGCACGAACATTTCCTCCTCGATCGACCACTGTCACGCTCACTCGATATCCATCAGCCAAACATTGCTCAACTCCGGCCTTCACAGCCTTTATCGCTAAGCCCAGTGGCAACACAGATTCTTTTGGTAAGTCCGCAGCCGATGCTTGCCCAATCATCAATCCAGCCAAGCAACAGGTGAGCAGCCCAATTTTTGCACCTTTACCATGTATGTTGATCATCCAATCCTCCTTGTGAGTAAAAAATTATGATGTAGGGTTCCTACGCTTCCAGCATTCGAGTGTTATGTTCAGACTATTTCGCGCCAGCAGATGCCAAAATCTTCACGATCTCTTGAAACTCTTTTTGTCGGGCATGTTGTAAGGGCGTGATGCCCTCCTTATCGGCAATATTCACATCCGCTCCGGCATCCACGAGGACTTGCACAATTTGTTGATGACTCGGACCACCATCGCTCAACACAATGGCTTCTAGCAAGGCCGTCCAGCCAAGATGATTCACATGATCGATATCAACCATCGTGTTCACTAACAATTTGACCATAGCCACATGGCCCCGTTCGGCGGCGGGGATGAGTGGGGTCCCACCAAAGCGATTATATAAGCTGAAATTTGGTTGAGCTTGCAAGATGAGATTCATAATGTCGACCGTGCTTTCAGCTCCGGCTAACAAGAACGGACTATCCATTTTGTCATCCAGTAAATTTACATCGGCACCTGCCTCTAGTAACATCTTGGCACTTTCCAGATGATGGCCTTCAACGGCTGCGAGTAAAGCGGTGCGTCCTCGGGCATCCTGGGCATTGATATCGATGCCTGCTTTGACCAATTCCCGCACAGTCGTCAGGTCATTTTGGGCGACGGCCTCGATCAGGCGTTGCTCTTCGTCACTCATGAACATGCCGGGCTTCGCGAAACTCAGGACAGCGACCAGAACACCTAATCCAAATAGAGTAAGGGTGGTGGTCATCTTCTTCATGTGCGACGTTCCTTAATAAAGAGTTAAAAGAATGGTTTTCAACAACTCTTCATTTCGAGGGAGAAATGATAGTTATACTGTACTTGTTTTTAATATGTCCGCTTTGGGTTGTGTGAAAACTCCGTATAAAATTTAGATCTAAAAATTTAGGCTCCGAGGATCGCCTGTATTCGACGATCTCTGTATGAGCAAGGGTTGAAGCACCCCCTGAATCCAGAGAATTCCGAGTTTTCACACAGCCTCGGCTGGATGAATACCAGGAATTTGGAGGACTGAAGGGCTCCATTGAAGCTGCGGTGGAAGCGGCTTTTACTGCTCCGAAAGACAAACCGGTGATTCCAACGGACCCAGCAGAACGCGGACGCCTCTTACGCCAGGCCTTCATCCCATGGTTGGCCCAAGTGGATCCCGACACCGACATTCGCAAACGGCGCATCGCCCGTTGGGAGGAAATACCCTCAACAGCCCGCCCCCTTCTCGAACGATTAATCACAGCCCGGCTCCTGCTGCGTGACAAACGGCAGGTCGAAGGGGAAAGCGAACAAAGCATCGTCGTTGAAATCACCCATGAAGCCTTGCTCCGCCAATGGCCGTCACTCATCTCCTGGTTTGATGAAAAAGCCGAGCAGCTCAAAACGACCGAGGCGATCAAACGTGCAGCCAGAGAATGGGGCAAACATAACCAAGGAGATGATTGGCTGACCCACAGCGGGGAAAGACTCGGAACAGCCGAAACCCTTCTTCAACGATCCGATTTTTTACAACTCTTAGGGCAAGAAGGCCGAAACTACCTACAGGCCTGTCGAAAAAAAGACGACGCAACACGGGCCGAGCGAGAAACCCAAGTCAAACGGGTAGCCGAAGAACAACAGCGAACAGCAAAGCTCCAGCGCTGGAGCACCGGACTGTTGGGGACAATTGCCATTATCATTGTCCTAGCTGGAATCTGGATCGTTCAGCAAACTCGGGAAGTGTCTCGCCAAACCTCGTTGGTCTTAGCCACCGCCGCAAAAACAGCCAGTGATCGTCACGAGTATGGGCAAGCCCTCAGATTTGGCGTTTTAGGGACGAAAACAAATTGGCTCTCACCGTCCGCTCCTGAGGCAGAAATGCAATTAACGAGAGCTGCCCATGCTTCAAAACATGTGGCCGAACTGAAAGGCCATACGAATTCCGTGAATTCCGCCGCCTTCTCGCCCGATGGCCTCCGCGTCGTGACCGCCTCCCGCGATGCAACCGCACGCATCTGGGATGTCCATTGGCTCACACAATATCACAGCTCTGAATTGATCGAAGCCGTCTGTCGTGAAAAACTCAAAGGGGTAGATAGGCTCACATCACATGACGTCGTGGTTTCACCAATTCTCCGTGGCCGCCAGAATCAAAACGTGTGTCAATGATTTCCTCTTTCATTCTCACAAAATTTGATCATTCGGAAAAGATTTCTATGATGCGCAAACAGTTGCTTTCTGTTCTCGGAATCCTTTATCTCGCCGGGTGTTCTTCATTCCAGCTCACATAAGGTGTCAGGAACCTTACATTAAGCAGCTTTCATGTATATCAATTCGTCTGTGTACATAGTTCATTTTACCTCCCTTAGATTGGTCCCCTCTTCATCGTTTAAATTGAGATAAACTTACTTTTCTTAAGTTTGTGAGGATGTCGATTAGGGCAGGATCGATCACTGCATCTGCTGGGAATGGTTTTGGTTCCCTCCACCCGTAAGGCCCCGCACCGCGTTCCATCCCTCACAAACGTGCATTTCTTCCCCGTTGGTCGGGAATCCAGCCAAAACGTACATCCTTTCGTCGTACATTTATAGACTGGCCCAAACCGACCACGTGCAGGATCGAGCATACCCTTCCGACATTCCGGACACTTCACCCCGGTGGAAGTGAGTTCATCAAACGCACAGGCCTCATTTTTTCTGGCCACGTTCTCTCCTTATTAACAATGGTCGTCATTGAAACAAGTCACGAAAAATCAGAGCTCTGACAAGCTTTACTTACCTGTCCTGCGCGTTCTATGTCACCCCTGCTCTACATGAGACTTGAGTTTCGACAGTCCTCGTTCAAACATCGTGCCGATCATAGAATCCATGGTCATCGCTAAATAGCCTCCAATAATGGGCATGTTCATATCGCCCTGCATACTCCACGTAACTTTCGTCATATTCTCAGCGAAAGCCACATATCGCATCGCGCTCTCGCATTGATATGCTCCTTGATCAAACAATAAATCATACTCAATGCCCTGCTCCGGTGCTGACTTCGTGAGTGTCAGCGACCCTCCCCCCTCGCTATCCATCCAGGATTGACTCGCCCCGACTCCAGATGTGATCTCTCCATAGGTCGTAACAATTTCTGGATCCTCATCCTTCCATGGTGCCCACGCATCCCATTTTTTCAAATCCCCAACATATTCATGAATGGCCTCGGGTCTTGCTTGAATCTCAATAGCACGACTCAAGCTATATTCCGTCGGCAACATTATGCCACCAACGACAAACACAATAATTGCCGAAACGAGAAGTCCTCCAATTCGCCTGATCCAAGGTTTCATGAACAGCCCTCCTTGCTAATAAAGATCTTGAACCCTCTAGAGATACTCCTGAATGTCTAGACCAGTGAACCTGTCACATGGCTAAGACAGCTTCATTCATTTGATGACGAAGAACGATTCGGCATCCAACCAGACATGACGCAACGCTGGGCAATGAGAGGGATAAAACTTGACGTCTCTGCGGCAATACTCTGCATGAATGATTCTGCCAATGCTTGATCAGTGAAGCATTCATAGACATCCTCTAAAAACCCACCACGAAGTAATGGATGATAGAGGAACTCATTTCCAGAACCTGTTTCAATTTCCAACGGATATTCAGTCACATCAACACGTTCTAAGCCACCGGATTGCAACCACCTCCGCGCATCATCGGCAGAGGGCCGTTCAGCGATGTATTCTTTCAATTTCTCCCGCTCTGCCGAAAACCCCTTGGACTGCATCTCCTGATCAACTCGTTGCCACAATGAATCAAACGTCCCGAGCGAGGGAAACGTCAAGACAAGTTGACCGCCCGGGCTAACAAATCTCAATAATTGATGCAAGGCCGTTTCGCGATCTGGTCGGAAAAACATGAACGACAAATTTCCGGTGATACGATCAAAACGGCCTAGATTATCCGGCAGATTCTTGACATCTTCTCGGCGGAATTCTAACCACGGGAAGAACGGCCCTTGAGCCGTTCTCGCCCTCATGAGTTGCGCTTCACTGATGTCGGTGGCCAATACCCGCCCTTCTGACCCAACGCGATGGGCCAGATGAAAAGCCGGAATACCATCCCCACAGTTCACATCGAAAATTGTTAATCCTGCCTGAAGATCAAGATGGGAGAGAAGGCTTTCTGCAAAGGGCCTAGACCATGGATCTTTTTTCGGCAGTTCACAAAGCCATGTCGGTGGCTTTTTTGGATAGGAAGACGGGGAAGGAGTGGGCATCATCATTCTGTGGTCCTCCCCAAATACGTGACTGTATCATTCTTCAAATATCGAACACGAATGTTCCAGATATGACCTCTCCGCAAACTGAGTAAGACCGAAAACCCCCTCTAGCATGCTGAATGAAAAAATGGCCTATTGAAGATTTCTCAAACACGGTGACTACACACTCGAGACGAATACGATACTAGGGACCGACGGAAATGGTTAAAAAAGTCGCCCAGCAAGACCACAGTCTTCCTTACCGAGTCCCGAAGAGCTCAACCCTTGTTGACGCACGGAAGGTACGACCGTACGAGAGCATGGGAAAATGGTGAGAACCTATTACCTTCCTCACCCTGGGTAGCCCATTTGTTTTCGACATTCTCAAAGTCTGCTTCCAGCCCATAGGGCTCTTCTCCATTGTTGCTTTTCACTTTATTCAAACTTCCCTCTTCCTCCATCTTTCCACTATGATGGATGATATGCCATCTTTTCCTGCTATTCACCACCATCGCCTGCTCGCTCGCATTCTCTTACACACGATCGTCTTATTGGGTGTGCTCGTTGTCGAAAAATCATGGGGAACACAGTGGTGGCCATCTGGAGTGAACCACTCGACATTCAAAGTCGCCATGAATCCCTCCCCCTTTTCTTCTATTCAACCTGGACCCAAGCTCCCTGTTGAACCAGACGAATTCGATGCCCGAGAAGTGAAGGCCTATTACGACTGGCGCACCGACATGTTTTTCAGGGAGTTCGATTTAACAGGATCGGGATCGGTGAACTTCATGACGGCTCGCCGAACCTATAAGGTCTGGCTAGATGCATATGGTACACCCGTGGTTTTAACAATGGGTGACCCCGTATTCTATTGGATTGATTTGAATGGAAATGGAAAATTCGAACAAGGCCTCGGGGAGATGTTTAAGGATTCCTATGAAGATGGCGTCACCGGAAACGAAGAACCCTATGATAATAGCGACCTCCAAACACCAGCCGGCCCCGGTCCCTTATGGAACCCTCCACAACAATAAACTTTCATCGTCAAGACAACACTCATTCAGCAGCGTACCCTAACCATTCCGCTGCTATGGACTGCACATAAAAAAAACCGCCACCTCTCAATGAGACGACGGCTTCCTTACGCTCTTCGTTTTTTCTTTACTCCAGAAACGTAAAGTCCGTTCCCGTTGTCTTGTCTGATGTCACATCGACCTCTTGCTCTTGAAACCCAAGCATTGGATGCCATGCTTTCAGCGTATACTGACCTGGGGGAATATTGTCGATTGAAAAATTCCCGTTCTCGTCTGAAATGGCGAAATAGGGATTCTTCACGACATAGAGCCAGTTCTGCATAAAATCATGTCGATTACAAGAAAGCCGCACAACCCGACTGTCTTTTAATTTTCCTTGAGAAAACGTGCGATGAATTTCCTTGTCAGGACGAAGGTCTCGATTGTGCAAGGTGCGTAACACGCTGCCCTTCTTGTCTAATGACACAAACGTATGGAGAACATGTTTAATGGAATCGTGGTTGCCGAATCGCACCGCCTCGTCCGGAGTTAACACGCCGGTAAAGGGGCCAAAATTACAGTTATCCGCGTTAACTTTTAAGCCTAACGTTTCTCCGCCTGAATACTGAAACGTGCCTTTTCCAAGACCAGTACTTCGTCGTTCTTGCTTCGGAAACGGCTTGCCAGATTCTACCCCTTCTAAGATAACAACCACGCCTTTGAACAAGCCATCCTGTGCTTCAACCTTCACCAAACTCCTCCGTTGACCACAGACTTCTGGATTTTTGTCGACATCAAACCACAGTGGATCCGGCGTTGTCCCCGTGTAGGTCACCCGCCCACTAATCGTGCCACCATTGTTCATATCAGTGACTTCATAGGCTTGGGCCATCATAGCGCAGCCTATGAATATGACATTGGCCACTAGAGAATATATGAAAATTTTACGCATAAGAGCTTTCCTCTATCTGTCGGCCGATTGTGAGCCCATTAGTTGATGATCTGCCAGCCGATAAAAAAAGTTAAGTCCGATTCCAATTGTGGGCCATCAAGGTTTTGATAGATCGGTACACCAACTTCGACACCCAAGTGGTTCTCTAATTCCATAAATTCCGGAAAAAGAACATTGGCTCCGAAGAGGACATCAAGGCGCTTACCGCCACGGCGGCTCGACTCAGCTGTTGGGACCAGTGGCACCCCCATGGGATTGACACGGGCAATATTCGAATCACGCCCCTCATAATTATCCCAGTCTTTCCATTTGAATCGCACAGAGTTACTGATCCACTTCGCCCATTGATAGGCTCCATACGCACTCACTTCATATTCGTCACCTAAGGCATAGCCTTGATTATTGTCCCCCAAGCGGATCGTCCCAATGGCCTGTACTCCCCAGCTCACATCATTCAATCCTCCGGCATACGTCAACCCCGGCATTAAATCCACCGTGCCCGATCCCAACTGCATGGGATACGGAAGCCGCGTCACTCCCAAAGGCGTGGCACCCGTGGCTTTAATGTCTCCCGTTGGCAAACTCACGCCTGCATTAAAATGAAAACGATGAGATCCAATACTCGGGGCTTCAAAGGCATACAAGCGCACGAGAGAACCTAATCGTATATCCCCAAACCCACTAGATCGAGTTGTGAAATCCACTCCTGTCCTGGTCGTATGGTCCATGGATTTCAAGACATAGGGAATCATGGCTGTGAGTGTCACCGTCTGATTCAGGCCATACATGAAACCGAACATGTGCATTTGAGTCGTCATTTCGGTCGGGGTGACAAAGAAATCTCTCAAAACATCAGCATCAGATCGCTTGTTCGTCCCATTTCGATTCCCTTCCATGTACATCCGCATATATTTGTAGGTGAACATAAATTCACCTTCATTGTGTGTATGGTCACCCATCGCGCCGATCGGACCATGTGAATCCGCACGTTCAGCTGGGTAAAAATTGCCAATCACCAGCTCTTCCCCTTTGGCCTGTGCACGTTCTCCCATGCTTTTTTCAAAGCCCCCCAGTACACCGTCCAGAAGAGCGGCATCAGCAACCGCACCAGTTCCACCTATTGCCAAAGAACCGACTATGAGACCGAGAACCATATTGCGAATACCAACCACAAATGTCTTCTTTCCGTCATTCATCCTACTACTTCTCCTTACCACCAAAATTAAATTAAAGAATAAGGGCACGAATAAATTATCAATTGATCTCATAACATCAACACCCATTAACGGGCATTGAAGAATTTCAAATTGAAACTCACGGCAACGCAGCAGATATTCTGCGCTATCGAGTTACTGTTCCGAATTGTTCGAGAGAAAAAAAGATGTTGTCTAGACAGACGGGGGAGCACGGGAAGCAGAAGGAATAATAAACGAGGGGAAAATTGTTGTCGGCTGCCAGTTGGCCATTCCAAGGAACGACAACACTGGGGTCGCAACAATAACAAGATCGCCAGCATCAACCTGGCCAGCTGCGCAGTACCAACTACAAAGCGTCGTCGCGTGGGTGCCAGATGTATGATGATGAGTATGCTGAGAAACATGTCCAACAGCTTGAGCGGAGAGCACACCACTAAGCATTAGGAGCATGGCAACTAAGCAGGCGGCAAGAATTGGAGATCGCAGTGTTTTCATAGCTGATTTCTTGAAAATTAGGGTGCTATTCTAGT
Source organism: Phascolosoma agassizii (assembly GCA_035593235.1). Taxonomy (NCBI): domain Eukaryota; kingdom Metazoa; phylum Annelida; class Sipuncula; order Phascolosomatiformes; family Phascolosomatidae; genus Phascolosoma; species Phascolosoma agassizii. The sequence goes on along the minus strand of JAVJHY011188706.1, from coordinate 472 downwards.
GTTCCCCTCTGCATATTTTCAAGTAGTATACCAATTGAGGCCAAATATGTTTAGAATACCAAGAGAAATTCACAAGGCCCTATCGCCGTGGCTAGCTTTTTTTCTCTCTTTTTTCAGCCATGCTCTCAACTGATCCCCCTGAAAAACCTCATGAATCTTCCCTCCCCGCAAAACCTCGCATTCACACGCAAATTCACCGGCGACAAAAGGCGAAAGCTGTCCCCCCTATGGAAAATGAATGGGATGACCAATCCCAAACCCCTCCAAATCTTCGAACACCGTCTTCAAAAATGAAAAAATGTTCTACGTAAATACCCGCTTTAGACGTAAGAACTGGGAGGGGAAAATGGGGGAGAGGTTACCCTTGAGAAGGCAGAGTTGACTGCAGAAGAATCACATCTGTGATTTCTCGACTCAATGAAGCCAACATGCGACTCATGGCCTCCACAAGATCTTCATAATCAGGGCCTTG
>JAVJHY011187649.1:0-14825 GCA_035593235.1 Phascolosoma agassizii | reverse complement strand
CACCATCCCGGCGACGAAGGAGCGCCACGGCCAGGGTCGCTGTGCGGTGACCGGTGCCGGGGCATGTGCAACCCGCTCCGCGAGCGACGCCGGCATCGCCAGCGACGGCAAGGCAGCCAGATCCTCGCTGAGCTGCTGCATCGAAGCCCAAGCGGAAGCCACGGCGGGGTCGGTCTCGATGGCTTGCCGCCACTCGGCCTCCTCCGCCTCCTCGATTTCCGGTGCGCGCGGCGGTCCCGTCTGGTTTAGCAAAACGATGACCGGCTTGCCGATCCAGCCGAGGATCTCCATCTCCATGTCCACGTAACCGGCCGATGCCGGGTCCTCCGAGGCACTGATCAGGTAGAGCACGACATCCGCCTCGCCCTGCACGTTCTGCACCGCCTGCTGGCTGCACCACAGCGGCCGGTCCGTGAAACGGTCCCAGGCCTTGTTCACCAGCCAGCCGAACGACCCTTTCTCTTTCTTCAGCCGCTTCAGCAGCCGCGCCGAGTCGCCGAACCCTGGCGTGTCCCAGAGCTTCAGCGATTCGCCCTCCGCCGTCTCGATCAACGGGTAGGCCGAACTCGAATCGGTCACGTGCGGGCCATCGTGCGCATCGCCGACGTCCTGCCGGAGGAGCGTGCGCGCGAGCGGGCGGAGGGAGATCATGTTGGTCCTCGAGGGTTGGCGTCGAGCATAGGCGCGCTCGCTGCGGAGGAGTATCGCGGTTCGCCGCACGATGGACGCCCCGGAGGACGCGGGGTAGCTTCGGCTCCGCCGTGCACTCACCCCAGCCTCTCCGCTTCATCGAGAACCTCGCGCGCGTTGCGCTGGCGCTCTTCCTCCTCGCCTCCCCGGCCGTTGCGCTCCAGCGCACCAAGCCCCCCGTTCCCGACCTCACCGCCGGCGGGACCCACGACGGCAAGCACGACTGGAACCTCGGGCCCACCGGTGCGCGCGGTTGGATGTGGGGCTGGAACCTGGAGACCACCGACGCGCGTCAGGTGCTCGTCACGGAGGTCGCGTCCGGCTCTCCGGCCGACGGCGTGCTCGAGGTCGGCGACGTGATCCTCGGCGTCGGCGGTGAGCCGTTCGCAGGGGACCCGCGTCGAGCGCTCGGGGACGCGATCACGCTCGCGGAGGGCCGCGGCGGAAAGGGTCGTCTCGAACTCGTTCGCTGGCGCGAAGGGAAGCAGCAGACCGTCACCCTGAAGCTCCCCGTCCTCGGCGACTACGCCGACGGAGCGCCGTGGGAGTGCGCCAAGTCCGACAAGATTCTCGAGCAGGCTTGCGAGCACATCGCCGGCCATATGAAGGGTGACATCGACGGGATGATGAACGCGCTCGCCCTGCTCGCCAGCGGGGAGCGCAAGTACCGCAAAGCGGTGCAGAAGCTCGCCCGCGAGGTCGCGGGCTCCACCGGCGAGCTCACGCTCGAAGGGCGTACCTCCGGACTCCTCTCCTGGGAGTGGGGCTACCGCAATCTGTTCCTCTGCGAGTACCTTCTCGCCACGAACGACCGGCGCGTGATGCCGGCCATCCTCGAGTACTCCACCGCAATCGCCCTGGGGCAGAGCGGCGTCGGCACTTGGGGACACGGCATGGCCTGGCCCGACCTGAACGGCGGTCGCTTGCACGGGCGACTGGGCGGCTACGGCGCCTTGAACCAGGCCGGGCTCGTGTGCCACCTCTCGCTGGTGCTAGCCCGCAAGTGCGGCGTGAAGGATCCCGAGGTCGACGCCGCGATCGAACGCGCGAACCGCTTCGCCTCTTTCTATGCGGGCAAGGGCGCGATCCCCTACGGCGACCACCGTCCGGGCTGGGAGACCCATGACGACAACGGCAAGAACTCCCTCGCGGCCCTGATCTTCGACCTGCAGGGGATGCGCGAGGAGGCGCGCTTCTTCGCGCGCATGACGGTCGCCTCCTACGGCGAGCGGGAGCGCGGCCACACCGGTAACTACTTCAGCTACCTGTGGGGTCCGCTGGGCGCCGCGCGCGTAGGGCCGGCAGCGGTGGCCGCTTTCCTGCACGAGCAGCGCTGGTACTTCGACCTCGCGCGCTCCTTCGACAGGAGCTTTCCGTACCAGGGCGGCGCGGGCATGGAGGGCGGCGAGCACAAGTACGGAGACTGGGACTGCACGGCCGCCTTCGTACTCGCCAACACGCTGCCGCTCCAAGAGCTCTTCCTGACGGGCAAGGGCAGCGACCCTGAGAACGCGATCGTCGGGGGCGAGCTCGAGGACGCCATCGCCGCGGGGCGGGGCTTCGACTCTTGGGGCCTGGCACGTGAGCACTACGAGGCCAAGGGGACGCGCGAACTACTGGCCCTGCTGGAGAGCTGGTCACCCGCCGTCCGCAATCGCGCAGCCCGAGCACTGGCGACGGCAAAGGGCGACCACGTGCCCGCGCTCCTCGGGCTCCTGTACAAGCGTGACCTCGACGCGCGCTACGGCGCCTGCCAGGCACTCGCCGAGCTGGGCCCGCGAGCCGCCGAGGCCGTGCCCGCGCTGACGAAGGCCTTGAGCGACGACGACGTCTGGCTGCGCATCCAGGCCGCCTACGCTCTGGCCAGCATCGGCGACGAGGCCCGTGTGGCGGCCCCCGCCATGCTCGAGCTCGCTCTGCGCGACGACCCCGAGGACCCGCGCGGGTTCACCCAGCGCTACCTCGCGTTCTGCCTCTTCTACCCCGGTGGCGCGCTGAAGATGCGCGGCTTGCTCGCGCGCTCCCTGGACGGCGTCGACCGCGAGCTCCTGCTGCCTGCCGTCGAGCGGCTGCTCGCGAACGACGACGGTCGCGCACGAAGCGCACTCGGCACCGTCTACGACAACCTCACTCTCGAAGAGATCGCGCCGATCTTGCCGGCCATCGTGGAGGCGGTCCGCACGCCCTCGCCGAGCGGCGTGATGTTCGCGAACGGCATCCGCCTGGCCGGGCTCGATTTGCTGGCGCGCCACCGCGTTCGTGATGGACTCGAGCTCTGCATCCCGGTAATGGAGATCGACCAGTGGGGCAAGCAGGACCGCATCCTGCGCGGACTGCGCGCGCTCGCCACGTATGTCGGCGCCGCCAAGCCCGTGCTGCCGGACCTGCGTGACCTCGAGCGCCGCCTCGAGGCCCACCGCGAGGCCAGCAATCTCGGCGATCAGATCGCGCTCTGTCGGGAGACCATCGCGACGATCGAGTCCGCTCCCGAGACCAGGCGGGAGGGCGAGCCGCTGAGGTCCGTCGAGGAGCTCGTCGGCGGCCGATAGCGTCGGCGCAGCGCGGCGTCGTTGTTGATCGCCCTGTCGGCGCGCCTTGCGCTGATCGTCGCGCTACAAGTCGGCGCGCAGCGAGGCGCGCCACGCGCGGATCGGTACCGGATGTATGGCTGCTCTGAGTCGGGAACAGAGTCGCCGGAGCGTACGCAAAGCCTGAACCGAGGGACGCGGTGAGCAGGCCCCAGGAAGACGGTCGCGCGATCCGAATCACCATGGAATCTCGCCTCCGGTCGAACGGGGTCGAATCCGCGTCGTGTCGCCTCGAGCGACATTTCGGTGCTACGCGGCGCCTGGCTGCTCCGCCAGGTGGTGCGCTACCTCGGGCGCGCGGGCCGGCTGTCGTGTGCGCACGACGAGGGAACGCGAGACGAAGAGCCGCCCAAGCTCACGGCGGAACCGTCCGGCCGAGGGGACCGTGCGGGCCTACCAGGCCGTGAAGTAGAAGAGTGGCCGGAGATCCGCGTCGAGGTAGAGGGTCATTCTCTCGATGTCTCCAGGTACACCGAAGCGCATCTGCACTCGCCACCCGTAAGGACCAAGGTCCAAGGCGTCACCGGCCTTGTCGAACGTGAGCCTGTGCTGCCCAGGGATCGCGTTGAGGAGCGCGCGATGGAGGAGTTCTCCCGCACGCGCAACCTCGAGCACTTGATGTCCTCCAGGGCGATGGTCGAGCAAGCGCAGTTCCCCGTCGTATCCGATCGGTAACCGCTCTTCGACCTCTCGGCTCGTATCGAGCTTGCCGTGAAGTGGGCGCCGGGGCCCATCGTCCATCGTGTAGACCATCGCCTCGTAGACCGAAACGTCGGAGACCTGACCCCGGAACCACTCGGCGATGGAGCCAAGCGTCTCGCGGTTGTGGGCCTCATCGTCTCGGGCGAACTTCAGCTTGGGTCCGGACGGCACTCGTGCGAGGAGCGCAGCGGATGCCTCGGCGAGAGCGTGGTCCGACTCCTCCCACGATGCATCGGTCCACAAGGGCGCGAGCGCGTGCATGACGATCGGACCGGCGCAATAAGCCAGCGGGCCGCCGGGGTCGGCCTCCTCGGCCGCGCCAGCGCTCATAGAGGTGAGCAACATGGCCATCTCGATTGCGGCCTTCAAGGTGTCGGGCGTATGTCGACTTCCGGTCTTCACGCCCGAGAACGCGGGCACGGCTTCCCAGAATCGTGAAGCCATGAACGGCTCCAAGCTTGGCCAAGACGGGGCATGCTCCCGGATCCGGACGTTGCGAATGGACAGACCGGCACCGTCGGCCACCAGGGCCACGGAACCGAACGAGCTCGAGACAGTCGTGCCGAGCACCGGAAGCTGGCCCTCGAGGACGCGGCAGCCAGTGAGCTCCACGCTGAGCCGTTCGCCGCGGACAGTCACCTCCTCGACGTTCCATCGCTGCTCGGCAACGTGCCCGGCGACTCTGAATGCGATCGCGTCGCGGAGATCGGGTTCGGGGCTTTCGGGAACCCGAGGTGTTGCGAGGAGAGGGACCTCGATCGCGCGCGAAGATCCGGAAGCGGGGCCCGGCGACCGGAGCCGGAGGGTCCCGCTTGCCCCTTCCTGAGCGAGGTATTCGAGTCGGATCGTGAAGTCGCCGAATCCTCGAGTCGTGCTGATGACTCCCTGGTCACTCTGCGATTGGAGGATGTCGTCGGTGACTTTCCACTTGTCTTTGGCGCCCTCCCAGTCGGCCAGCGTTGCTGTCGAGATCGCGTCGAACTCGGACTGATCGCGATCGATCAACAACTGACGACTCTCCTCGAATCCGATGTCGCGTACTTCGATGTTGCGCCACCGGATCGGGCCGCGGTAGCAGGCCAACTGCAGTGGACCTCGCTTCGGAAACGGTCGCCCCCGCCCAAGCTCGTTCTCGACGAGGACCTGTTCCGAGACCAGAGTCTCGTTCAGCCAAACGGAGAGGCGTTCCCCGACCATGACAAGCCGCAAGTTATTCCATTCTCCCGCAGCACGATCCGCGACGACTCCAGGGAGGTGGCCATCCGTCCAACGCGCGTTGTCCTTGAGCCCGCCGCTCCCCTTGTATCCCCCGTAGACGCCGGGGCCGTCGTTCAACGCACCGAATGCGAAGGCCGGAGGATGCAGTGTGCCGGCGTCCCAGATCTCGACTAATGCCCGTCCCCTCAGGAATAGTCCGCCGTAGGCCCGCTCCGCCAGCCGGTACTGAACCCGAAACTCGAAGTCGCCGAACTCCCCGATCGTGGAGAGGTGGAGCCGAGATCCATCGGAGCGGATCTGCCCGTCGGAGACCAGCCAGTCTCCCTCGAGTTCATCGGTGTTGGCTTCGTGGAGCGAATCGTGGGCGCTCGAACGGAGCGCCAGGTGTTCCTCCCAACCGCAGCCCCACCAGCCACTGAGAGTGGAACCGTCGAAGAGGGGACGGAATCCGCTCGGTGCGGACAGGGCATCTTGTTGGAAGAGCAGGAGCGAGCCGACTGCGAGCGTCGTGAGCATGGAACCTCCTGGAGGAGTGGGCCTGGGTCTCGTCGAGAGCGCGTGCTGTCATGTCCGAACGCTCCGATTGGACAGGCTCGTTCCGGCAGTAGTCTCGAAAACTCATCGGGCGCTCTCCCAGAGGTCGCAACGAGGGGGAGGACGAGCTTGACCGCCAACGCCTGCTCGACCGCCAGATCGGAGAGGTTCGGCTCTCGTCCTCGGCAACCGGCCACTTTTGTGGGAAGACCGGTGCCGAAGAGGGGAGAGCGAGGCCGGCGTAGGGGGGCAGGGCGGATCCGGAGGGGTCGGCGCACCGGGATCAGGTGGCGATGGTCCGGTGGGTTCGTGATCGTCGTGCGCTTCGACGTCCTAACCACAGAGCGCTCAGGGGCCGACGACGAACTCGATGGCGTCGGTCAGGAGGCTGCCCGCTGCAAGCGTGTCGCGTCCCCACCACTGGCAGGTCACCGTTTGGCCGACGGTCGAGAGGAACGGTGCCGGGTTGCCGGCGCACAGTCCCTTCGCGAAGCAGTTCATGTCGAGCGCCAGGGTCGCATTGCATACGCCCGGGGAACCACCGGACGCGAAGACGGCCGGTCCGCGTCGCACCGGGGTCCCGATGCACAACAGGCCACCTTGGAAGGGCGTCGAGGCGCGGCCGTCGGCCGAGTAGATCAAGATGCCCGCCTTACCCGGGCGCGCGTCGCCCGTCGAGACTTCGAAGCCGGAGAGAGCGCTCGCGCTGGGCACGCCCGTCGCGGTCATCGTTCCGCGATTGGCGCAGGAGTTCACTTTCCCCAGGCAGTAAGCCGTTGCGGTCTGGCTCCCGAAGTAGCCGGCGCGCACGTCGAACGTGCCGCTGAAATCGCCGTCCCAGACCACCATCGCATTGGCGCGATAGCCCAGTTCACGGTGTTTCAGCACCATGCCAAAGCGCTTGATCAGGTTGTGCTCGTGCAGTTGCTGAATCGCGTTGATCACGTCCTGTTCAGCAACGCCAAGCTCCAACGCCAGAGCCTGGTAAGGTCGAGCGATAATTGGCAGGCCTTCCTGCAGGGCCCGCTGCACCTGAATTAACAAGCTCTCCTGGCTCATAACGCAAATCCCAGATCGATGTGGTAGGGCTGTTCCATGGGTAGGTCCAACATTGGAAATTGGGTTGCGCTCTCTATGTCTGCCAGACGCGCATCCAACTCTGCCCGGTCTTTTCCGGTGATAACAAACCACAGGTTGTAGTCGTGCTCACGCAGGTAGTTGTGGTTGACCCCGGGCATGGCGTTGACCAGTGCGGCGGTGTTGTTGACCTCAGGCTCGGGAACCGCCATTGCCACCAGCGTGCTGGCTCCTGCCACGTTGGGTTTGAACACGGCACCAAAACGGCTTATCGCACCGGCCGCGTCCAACTCCTGCAGCCGCTGTAAAACCTCGTCTTCACTCATACCGGTTTGCTGTGCGACAGTGGCAAAGGGTGCGCTGTCCAGGGGGAAGTCACTCTGAATAGCATTTAGCAGGCGGCAGTCCTGGTCAGATAATTCAATCATAGTCCGATTTTCCCGGCGCGGTTGGTGAAGAAAATCCCACTGGGTTTTTTAACCGGCAGGGATTTAACCAAGCTGGCATCTGATGTGTTGAACACTTTCACCTGATCCTCATCTCGCACTGAGATCCACACCTGCTCGCCCCGGGGGGTGAACTCCATGTGTAGCGCACCTTTGCCGACGTCCAATTTGTGAACGACCTGCATAGTGGGCACGTCGATGACTTCAATCCACTGATTGTCCGGGAAGGCATAGTTCACCCAGACCTGACGCCCATCTGGTCGCGCCATCACGAAGACTGGTTGGCCACTGACTTTGATACGTGTTTTTTCCTGCCAGTTGCTGCGATCGACCACCAATACCTCGTGTCTACCAACGGCGGGAAGAAAAGCATGCTGGTCGGTCATCGCCCAGCCCTCAAGGTGGGGCATCTTGTAGACCGGCAGTCTCTCTTCGCCGCGACCGTAGCCTGGAAGCACTTTGCGTACTCCCTGTTCGGGTTGCCACAGGTCGAGCAGGGCAAGGCCGTCTTCTCCAAACAGACCGGCAATATAGAAACGGCCATCGCCTGAGATCAGACCGTCGTAGGGACTGCGCCCTATGTCGCTGTAGCGTTTGATCTGTGGTTTGACCGGGTCGGACATATCCAATAGCCAGATCTCGTTGCCGTCAAACAAGCTGTACACAAAGCGGTTGCCCGGAGCATCGACCAGCCCCACTGTCTTGGAGGCCTGCTCGCTGCCTGCAGTAAGAGCGGGTATATCCGCGACCAGTGTCAGATCGTCGCTGGCGAATACCTTGACCCCGCCTGGCTGGTAATTCGATACGGCTACGAGGCTGCCATCCTGGGAAATGGCGCCACCGATGGCGTTGCCTCCCTGAACGATGCGTTTCACCAGTTTTCCGGTGAGCAAATCAATTTTGCTCAGACCGCCATCCCGACCAAAAACAAAGGCGAAGCGAGCGTCCCGGGAGTACACGGCGGAGGCGTGGGACAAGTCACCCAGCCCCTCTATTCGATGCAGTATGCTGCCTTCGGAGTGCTCCACCACCAGCACACTGCCGCTGGCGCGCTCGATAATAATGCCCATGTCACCGGTGCCGCGCAGTTCAGCAAGTGCAGGCTGGGCTAAAACCAGGGCCAGCAGTAGGCAGAAAACCCTCACTGGATATGCCCCGCTGGGTCGGAACCCTGAATTAGCAACTGGACCAGAAAGTCGATGTCCTGGGGACTGAGTATGGTATTCCAGGGCGGCATGGCCTTTTCCGGAACGCCCTTGCTGATCACCTGGTGCAGATATTCCGCCGGCTTGCCGTTCAGTGCATCCGGCAGTAGCGAGGGGCCCAGCCCACCTTTGAGCGTCATGCCGTGGCAGGACCCGCAATCCTGGTGCAGTAGATAGCGTAATTCATCCTGACGCGCCTGGTCCGGCACGTTGCCGGCATGGGCGATGCTGCCTGCAAGGCATAACAATAGTGGTACCAGATTGTGAAAAGCGTATGGCACGAAGAGTGACCTGATTTTTCTTTTGTTCTAGGAACCCATGCTATCCCTCGCACCTCACAGTCGCATTGATTCAGGTCATGTACTGTCGATATGCTTGCTGCGGTGAAAAAGGCATAAGAATCAGTGAGCTACCGGGTCTCGTCAGCAAGGGTTTCGATGGGAAGGATTGATTCTCATTGAGGGAAAAATCGCGGCCGATAGGGCCCAAAGGGACCAATTCTTGCCCTATTAGTTGCCAGCAGCCATCCTGTGGTAATTTATCGCCCTTACTTGTTAGCCACCCTGGAATTCTCTATGGATCTTTCCTTTGGAAGCGAATACACCTCTTTTCGTGAGGAAGTTCGTCAATTCGTTGAACACAATAAAGATAATCAGCCCAAGTCTCGAGAGCCCTTCAGCAAAGAGGCACTCTCGTGGCAAAAATTGTTGATTAAGAACGGGTACCACTCTCGCACCATACCCGCGGAATACGGTGGCTTCGGCGCGCAGCCCGATATCATCAAATCGAGAATTATTGCCGAGGAATTTGGCGCCGTGCGAATGAACAGCGGCTTGGGTGGTCAGGGAATCTCCATGTTGACCCCGGTGCTTTTGGAAATGGGTACCGAAGAACAGAAGCAGCAATTTGTAATGCCGACCATTGAGGGCGAAATAATCTGGTGTCAGGGGTATTCAGAACCCGGTGCCGGCAGTGATCTGGCGAGTCTCGCTACCAAGGCTGAACTGGACGGAGATGAATGGGTAATCAATGGCCAGAAAATCTGGACCAGTACTGCTCACCTGGCCGATTGGATGTTTTGTTTGGTGAGAACAGAGCCGGACGCTCCCAAACACCAGGGAATTTCCTTTTTGTTGTTCCGGATGGACACACCGGGAATTGAAATTCGCCCGTTAGTTGATATGACGCTCGATGCCAACTTCAACGAGGTTTTCTTAACCGACGTGCGCGTACCCAAAGGCCAGATAGTGGGGAAGAGGGGGCAGGGCTGGCAGGTAGCCAATGCCATTCTCGGTCACGAGCGCGGCTCACTGGCTCCACCGGAGGCGGCCCGGAATCGGCTCAATGGTGTAATTGAGTTGATGCGCGAAGAGACAATCGGTGGTGAGAAAGTTATCGATAATCCAGTGTTTCGTGATCGCGCGATGAAGCTGCAGGGCCGGGTTATGGCCATGGCCTACAACGATATGCGGCTGCTTTCTGCCCGCATTAACAAGACCAAAGATGCAATGCTCGCCGGCATGATTGTAAAACTGATGGGAACAGAGCTACGACACGAGATAGAGGGGCTGGCTATTGATGTGATGGGTGAAATCGGATTGTCCTATAAAGACAACCCCTATGTCCGGGCCCATGGTTCCTGGCAGTACCAGTACATGTTTTACCTGGGGCTTATCATCGGCGGCGGCACTTCCCAGATACAGAAAAATATTATCAGTGAACGCGGTCTTGGCATGCCAAAAGAACCCAAAGTCAAAGCGAAGCAGGAGCAATAGTTGTGGAATTTGGATTATCAGAAGAACAAGCGTTTCTGCAAACTACGGTTAACAGGTTTTTAACCGATCAGGCACCGCTGGAGAAAGTTCGAGAAATCGTTGCTGGCGAAGCCAATGAGGCGGACGTTTGGCGAGGACTGGCAGAGTTGGGTATAGCGGGTTTAATGATCCCTGAAGCTTGTGGGGGTGTTGGCCTGGGCAGCCTCGATGCGGCGGTTATTGCCGAGTGTCTTGGCTACCATGTAACCCCCAGTCCTTTTATCAGCACTGCCACGGTGGCGCCTATCCCTTTGATAGCAGCGGGAAAAGAAGACCTGCTGGCATCCATAGCTGCCGGAGAGCATCGGGTGGGTATTGCATTGGCTGAAGCGATTGGCGCAAGAGGCGATGCCGGTGTTTTGGTTGACGCGGGCAAGTTGAACGGAAAATGTATTTTCGTGCTTGATGCCGATGCGGACAGTTACCTGATCGCAACTCCCGATAAAAACATCTATTGGGTGGACGCTGCCGATGTAGAAAGAAAGTCGCTGACAACCGTCGACAGAACACGATCTACTTGTGAACTCGTATTTACGGGTGTGGCAGCGGAGTTGATTTGTGAAGACGTGGATATCTTCAATCGCACCCTGGATATGGGTCGGGTGATGCAAGCGGCCGATACCCTAGGAGCTGCTCAAAGCATGCTCGATCAGTCGGTGGCCTATGCCAAAGAAAGAAAACAGTTCAATCGGGTTATCGGGTCTTTCCAGGCGGTTAAGCATATGTGTGCCGAGATGGCGGCTGACTTAGAGCCCTGCCGATCCATGATCTGGTATGCCGGGCATGCCCTGGACGATGTTCCCGAAGAGGCCCGCCTGGTTGCCTGTCATGCCAAAGCGCATTTGTCCGAGGTGGGTAAATCGCTCTCCAAAACCGCCACAGAAGTACACGGTGGCATGGGTTTTACCGATTTGGTTGGCTTGCATTACTGGTTTAAACGCATTGGTGCCAATCGCCAACTGCTGGGTTCTCCCGAATTACTTAGGGACGAGGCGGCGCGGATTCAGGGTATTGTTGCTTGATGGTGTTGGCCGAAACCGCGAGGAAGGAACCTGGCACCCCTTTAATTGTAGTGTGAGGAACAAAAAGGGCGCAGATTTTCTCGGGTGAGTAGAGGTAGTGCTAGCCCTAGACCGGATAGTCGCTGAGCATCTTTATGTAATGTCCTCGTGCAAAGGCCGCTGGATCGTCAGAGTTTTTCTGGCTCAAAGAACCGCGAATCTGTGAAAGTGACTCATAGCCGCGCTTTTGCATCCACTGGATCATCGCGTCATTGATTCGCGTGAGCTGTTTGGGGCCGTTGGCCAATAGCGTGCTGCCAAGGTAGGTAACATCCGCACCGCACAGTAAAACCTTCAATGCATCCTCGGCGAAATGAATACCGCCTGTTGCCGCCAGGGACATATTGACGCGGTCGTGGAGAATGGCGATCCAACGCATGGCCAGTAGCGAATCGCCAGAGGTTGAGAGCTCCAATGAATCCGATATTTTCAGGGTTTCCAGGTCGATATTTGGCTGGTAAAAGCGATTAAACAGCGAAATACCACTGGCGCTGTTTGATTCGAGATCTTTTACCAATTTGCCCAGGGAGCTGAAGTAGGGGGACAGCTTTACCCCAATTGGAATTTTTACCCTTTCTTTCACTGACCGAAAGACTTCGATCACACGTTGTTCGACAGATTCAGCCGGTTCAGTAATATCCGCTGCTACGTAATAAACATTGAGCTCCATTGCTGGGGCTCCGGCCGCCTCCAGTTCAGCTGCAAAGTTCACCCACTCCCCTGGTGACGTGCCATTCAAGGAGGGGATTACCGGGATATCCAGGGTTGAATTCAATTGTTTGAACTGTTCCAGATACTCATCCCTGCCAGTGAGTGCCTGTGAGCTAGAAAAAATATCGCCACCGGCCACACTGCCATGGTCAGCGGCGGTGCTCTGTTCAATCTGTTCCTGAAAAATTGAGTGCATGACCAGCGCGCTCGCCCCTGCATCCGCCAGCGCTTTGGCCGAGTCGACATTCTTGGACAGGGGAGTAGAGGAGGGAACGAACGGGTTTTTCAGTTCCAGCCCCAGGTAACGAGTACTAAGGTCCATGGGACATGCCCTCGATTGCTGAATTTGTCATTGCTATAACCATAAAACGCATGTCTGAATCATTGGGCTTGGTTGCGATAAAAGTCAAGGTTGTTAGCTAGTGTACATCGATGCAAATCGTCTTATCTTGATGTGGAGCATGTATCTTAATCATCACCTTGGTTATGCTTGCTACGATGGTAAATCTAGCATGTCCACCGAAACCGTAGCGCCCAATTACTGGGAAAAAATCCTGGGCCTGTTCGCCAAGCTAAGACCGGGTGAAGGTCGCGCGGTTTTCTATTTCATGACCTATGGTTTTCTGGTCATGTTTTCCTATTACATGCTAAAGACCCTGCGGGAACCCCTGCTGCTTGGCAAGGCATCGGCCGAGACCAAGAGTTATGCCTACGCGGTGATCGCCCTGGTATTACTCTTTGTCGTGCCAGCATACAGTGCAATCTATCAGCGAGTGCCGAAACAACAACTAAGTCTCTGGATCGGCGCTATCCTTCTTGTAGTGCAAGGGGCATTTTTCCTGCTTACTTCCACCAGCATGAATATCGGATTTGCCTACTATGTTTGGGTTGGAATTTTCGGTGTTTTGATAACAGCCCAGTTCTGGGCATTTGCAGCTGATACTTTTAACGTTAAAACCGGCCAGCGTGTTTTCCCGCTGATAATGATCGGTGTGTCACTGGGGGGGTTGGTGGGGCCGGTGTTAACCGGTCGTTTAATCCAGGTTCTGAATATCCAGGAGATGATGCTGGTGATACTTGCCGTTCTCGCTATGTTGCTGCCAATGGCCGGGCTGTCGCGAGAATCCGTTCCGGAATCGTCGCGTTGTTTACAGCCAGTGAGCTCTCCCGAGGGGAATTCAATTCTGGGTGGGTTTTCCCTGGTCTTGCGAAACCGGTACCTGCTGCTGATCGCCCTATTGATTGTTCTGCTGAATTGGGTCAACTCAACCGGGGAGTACCTGTTAGCTGAACTGGTGATTAATCACGCAGAAGCGCTGATAGCCGAAGACCCGACTCTTGATAGGGGGCGATTCATTGGCGGCTTCTACGGCAATTTCTTTTCCACAGTCAATGCCCTGTCATTGCTTATGCAAATGTTTCTTGTCTCTCGCATCATTCTCTGGATCGGGATCCGGGGTGCCATGTTAATCCTGCCCATCATCGCTCTGGTGGGCTATGGACTAATGGTGTTCATCCCCATTTTCAGCATGATCAGAGTTGTAAAGATGTTCGAAAATTCCACAGACTATTCACTGATGAATACAACTCGCCATTCACTGTTCTTACCGCTTAGTGCAGCCGATAAATATCAGTCAAAAGTTACCATTGATGCTTTTTTCTGGCGCTTCGGTGATTTACTGCAAGCCGCCGCGGTTTACGTTGGCCTTAACATGCTGGGATTTGAAGTCCAGCAATTTGCCATATTGAATATGTTGTTAGCGATGGTCTGGCTAGGGCTGGCGTTTGAAATAGGCCGACGTTATGTCGGGCTTAAAAATAGAGTCACTTCGGGTGAGCCGCCGCGGCTTCTGCTACCTCTTCAGCCGCAAACGGTGCGTGCCGGTACTCCTTTGGAGTTCAACTTGCCGGGTAATCTTTTTTTCTGTGAGCCGGGGGATATCCTCGACATTACGGTACGCCCAATCGATGGTGACAGCTTGCCGCAATGGCTCTCATTCGACGCCAGCTTACGTCAATTTCAAGGTTTGCCGCCACAGGACATCGATGAAAATATATGGCTTACTGTGAGAGCAACCAATATGGAAGGACAGTGGGCTGAAACACGCCTGGTGTTTATGCATAAATGAGGTCACACATGCACTTCAGACTTTCCAAAATGTTACTTGCAACACTACTGTTCGCGAGTGCCAATTCCTTCGCCGCCTCGGGCCCCGATACTCCAATAGCCCTTGATAAACCACTGTTTAGCTCTCATGAAGTGCTGGAATTGACCCTGACGGTTGAGTTCGATGCGATGTGTCGGCCCAACGAAGTAGAAGACTGCCAGTACGCACCGACGACAATGACATATACCTCCAAAGAGGGCGTTGTTCACGACCGTGTCCAAGCTTTCTTGATATCCTTTGGTCAGAAACTTCATTGCCTTTGATGCCCGCTTGGGCGTATCCATTAGACCTTCACGCTGTGGGTCTTCGCCAATTTCTGTAAGAATCGTAGTAAACGCATTTTCCATAGTGATAAAACTCAATTGTTGTGACTGACTTATTCAGAGCCCGCTACCCTAAGCCATCAGGCCAATTGGGTCAAAATATTTTGAAGACTAATTAGCCTCTAATAATGTGCTCTCATGAATAATTGGCTTAATCTTAAACCCTTCCAATAGTATTGAATCTATAGTCTTTTGATTAACCTCAGCTACATTCAAACTTTCTAAAAAGGTTTTCTTTAACCCAATCCCTACATCTTCTAAATAACTTTTAATTCTATCTGTAAGATT
>JAVJHY011186595.1:0-14826 GCA_035593235.1 Phascolosoma agassizii | reverse complement strand
TGTAGCTCAGCTTGGCTAGAGCAGCTGATTTGTAATCAGCAGGTCGGGGGTTCGAGTCCCTTCACCAGCTCCATTTTATTATTAACTTAAAGATCTTTCTTTAAGTACTTGCAGAGAGTTGACAGAGTTGGTCGAATGTACCGGTTTTGAAAACCGGCGAGGTTAACGCCTCCGAGGGTTCGAATCCCTTGCTCTCTGCCACTTTTATTTAAACTCCCCTATTTTGCAATACTTTCAGATGATTTTTCAAGTAACAAATTTTGATATAGTGAAATTATAATTTCTATATCGCCGGTATAATTTACTAATTATACTTATTTATTTGACACAGATTAGTCCTAAAAAGTTGGGTCTTATTTGGGTCTTTTTATATTAACTTACAGACAATTGGGAGAGCGGCTTAATCCACTACCTTGGAAGGGTAGCGTAGAGAAATCTACCGTCGGTTCAAATCCGACATTGTCTGCCATTACAAAGGGACTAGAATGTCTGAAAACTTAACTTTAAAAGAATACATGAAAGAAGATGCATTTTTATTTGATGCTATTTCAACTGCTATCTGTAAAGAAGAAGATACTAATTACGAACTACTATTAGAACAGTGTGCAACTTTTGAAAAAAGCATTGTACTTTTTAAAATACTACCAAGTTACTATGTTATGAGAACCATTTTATCTTTTAAACTAAATGACTATGAGACTGCTCATAAGTACATTAACGGTTCACTCAAGTATTTACTCTATGTGGCAAAGAATGCGACAGAACTAAGTTCTACTGAACAAGAAAACTTTAACGAATACAAAACAAATGTACTAAATCAATATAAAATACTTACACAAGAAAAACCTGAATATCTAAATGTTAAAAGTGCTGTACTTCCTGAGGGAATTGAGTTTATTACAACACAAGATGAAGCGATGATTGAAAAAGAACAGAATACTAGGATTTTAGTTAGAACTAAATAAGCTTTTGTTAAATTCATTTAAGAAAGTTAAAGAAAGAAATATAGATATAAATCTATAGAACAGTATTTTAATAAAGGAAATTCAAATCCAATTATGTATCTTAATATTCAATAATGAAATCCTTGATTCTAAAACTTATTAAAAATATTGTCATTGGTGGAGTAATCGGAACAGCAATTGCTTTTATAGTGGTTGAGTTCTTAGGTTATAAACTTACGAAAGAGACAGATGACTTTGCAAAGAAATCTGTTGAAATAAAACAACTAACAGATACTTACTATTTATGTATTGGTTTATACCATGCCCATCAAGATAATTCCACTAAACAAGAATGTGAAGATATTCGTCAAAGTATTCATGCTAAAATAAAACTTGTCGAAGAATCTTATCCTTATAATAAACTCGTATCTGAACACTTAAAATAGTAAATAGTATTACATAATGAAATACTAATACATATTATATTACAATATGTAATGTACTACGTAACTAATAGAATGATGAATGACTTATTAAACTACTCTAAATCTCGATGTAAGAAGATTATGACAGAGTACTCTGCTACTGATCTTTATTATTACAAGGGACAGTATAAAGGTTATATCTATATTATTAAGCTAGTTAACTCTTTACTCACTCAACACGTTAAAATTAGACCAGAAGAACTTTACCAATTGATTAAACTACAGAAGAATGTTGTTTTAGGGAAATATCACAAAGAACCCCAATACCTTCAAGGGATATTGGATAGTCTTTATGATTGTATGAATTATTTGTCAATTTAAACAGCGTACTAAGATTAAGTTCGTTCATAAGTTGGATATATCAACCCTAAATCAGACAAGTAACTCTAGATATTTAACTTATTTTTCATTAAGTCATAAATAGTTACTATAGTTAACTTAAACTATAGGATTTGTTAAATTTATGCATAAATTTGAACCTGCTTTTGCTCTTAAAAATAGACATTTACAAACAATTTATTCCTCATTCTTTAGAAAAAATAAACACTTAGATATAGAAGTTGAAACCTTTAACCTCAGTGATGGAGATTTTTTAGAAGCTTATTGGCTCAATAAACCAATAAAAAAGTCTACGACGCCTATTGTTGTTATCTTTCATGGCTTGGAAGGCTCGTTTTCATCTCCCTATATCAATGGTATTATGTACTCTTTAAGTAAAGCTGGTTTTTCTTGCGTTCTTATGCACTTTAGATCTTGTTCTGGAAAACTCAATCTTAAAGCTAAATCCTATCATAGTGGGCAGACAGAAGATGCAAAAGAGTTTCTTAACAGTTTAAATAAACGTTTTGTTTTAAATGACTTATTTGCTGTTGCTTACTCGTTAGGTGGAAATATGCTTCTAAAACTTTTAGGAGAATGTACTGATAAAACACCATTAAAAAAAGCCATATCAGTTTGTGCCCCGTTAGATCTTTCCCTATGTACAGATACAATTAGTCAAGGTTTCTCTTCTTTTTATGAAAAACATTTTTTAAAAAGTTTAAAAAAAACCTTATTGTTAAAATATGAACAACATGATATGAAACGTTTAATTTCATCTGAAAAAGAAGAGATTAAGAATATTCAAACCATAAGAGAGTTTGATGATATTTATACTTCAAAAATTAATGGTTTTAGAACTGCTTCCAATTATTATAAGCAATGTAGTTCAAAACAATTTTTAAAAGATATAAAAATCAAAACACTTTTAATCCATTCTTTGGACGATCCATTTATGACCCAAGAGGTTTTACCAACAAAAGAAGAGTTATCCTCTTTTGTTTCCCTTGAAGTACATAAATATGGCGGACATTTAGGTTTTATCTCAGGTTCTATCTTTCAACCAACTTATTGGTTAGATCAGCGTATTGTTTCCTATTTGAAAGATTAATCTTTTTATAAAAGAATTTAAATGGAACTCTAAGTGTAAAAAATGAGTATTATCATTATAAGGGAAAACAACATAGAGGTGCTGTATTTACTATTAAGATCCAACTATAAATATAGAGAACTTACTCTTTTTTAAAAGGGTAAGAAACTCTTCTTTTTAGTTTCCGTTTTTTCTTTTTCATCTTCGTTAATAGATTTTATTGTATTTCTTAAATCTTTTATAATACTATTTTGACGAGCAATCTTTTCATTTAATTTAACCAGTTCTTCTTTTTTCTTATTACTATCCGCTTTTACAGCCGATAATTCACTATTTTTAATATCCAACTTATTTCTAGTATTCATATATTTTAAAGTAATATCATCAAGATTTTGTTTATATCGTTTTAAAGGATCATATCTTACTTCTTTTTTAGCCGTAAAAGCTTCTTCATAATGTTTAACTTCAAATAGAGCTTTCTCTAGGCGTTTCTCTAAGTTTTTAATCTTTAGCTGACTCTTGAGTTTCTCTTCTTGCTCTTGGGATAATATGACCTTAATTTCATCAACTTCTTTATGTAGGTCATAATTTGATTTTTTAAAACCTTGAAGATTTGTTCGAACTCTTTTTTTAAACTCTCTCTTTTCTACCTCTTCATTGGTGGATAAAAAACTAATGCCGACATATGAGTCAACAATATCATTCTCAATAATTGGAATAACCGTTCCATGAACAAAATAGAAATCATCATTTTTAGTTTTATTTTTTATGGTACCTTCCCAAACTTTTCCTTCTTCAATAAGATTCACCATTTCTTTATACACTTCACTACTCATATCTGGATGCCACAATATATTGTGAGGTTCTCCAATGAGCTCATCTTCTGTATACCCACTCACCTCACAGAATAAATCATTTATATATGTCATATTGCCTGATAAATCTATTTTTGAAACGATTGCAACACGATTAATAACATCAGTATATTGAGTCAGTAATGCATTTTTTTGTGAAATATGTTTTAACAAATATGCTTGTTGTTCAATATTAATTTGGTTTTCATTTGAATTTTTAATATTCTCACAAATTTTATAGAGTAATTTATTGAATTCATTAAAATTAATAGGTTTTATAATATATCCATCTACACCAATTTTAATTGATGCTAATAATATTTCTATTTCTGAAAAAGCAGTCACAAATATAAAATTCTGTTTTTCATTTAATTCTTTTATTTTACTAGCAAGCTTTAATCCATTCATAACAGGCATATTGATATCTGAAATGACAATATCAAAGTTATCGTGTGAATACATTTCTAATGCATCCGCACCATTTTTTGCATATTCCACTCTACTAAATATTTTTGAGAGATAATTTACTACTGTTTTAGCAATATTTTCTTCATCTTCAACATACAAAATACTTAATGAAGAAGCCATTTCTTTTAGATGTTTTAATTCAACCATTGTGTAATCTTTCTATTTTATATTTTTAATGTAATTCTAAAACAAGCGCCATCTATTTTATTGTAAGCTTTTATTGTTCCCTTTAAATGCTTTTCAACAATTGTTTTAGACATATATAACCCTAACCCCGTTCCAACCATTTTATCTTTAGTAGAAAAATAAGGGTCAAAAACTTTTTCTATAATATGCTCATCAATTCCTTGGGCATTATCTGAGATTTCAATAACCAAGGAATCATCTTGTTGATATTCAAAAATATTAATTTTTTTATCTATTATATTTTTTTCTTTTAAAGCTTCTTGTGCATTTTTTATAATATTAATAAATACTTGTAACAGCTCTTTATCATTTGTCAGAATTTCTACATCAGCTTGATAGTCTTCAACAAGACCTATATTATTATTTTCTAACGATTTACCCATAATGCCAAAAACTTCCCTAAATATTGAAGATATCTTCACCAAACTTTTTTCTTTGTTAGGTTTAAAAAAGTTTCTAAAGTCTTCGATGGTTTGAGATAGATACTCTGTTTGTTTTGTTATATCATTGGCAATCTCTTTTAACTCTACACTATCGAGTAAGTCCAGTTCAATTGATGCTAGCATATTATTAGCAGACATGTTAATAACAGTAATAGGTTGTCTCCATTGGTGGGCAATCATACTAATCATTTCACCCATTGCCGCATGTCTTGACTGAAGTATCATTAGTTCTTCTTTATCTTTAAGTTCTTGACGTAAATAGACTTCTTGAGTTATCTCTTCTTTAATTGCAATATACTTTTTAATCTTTTTTTCTTTTTGAGAATACACAGGAGAAATAAATGCCAACTCCCAGAACTCTTTCCCATGCTTGTCAATATTTTTAAACTTACCACTCCATGTTTTTCCATTTGAAATGGTGTCCCACAAGTTTTTATATTCGTCACTATTTGTAAATTCAGACTTTAATACTCTTGGATTTTGTCCTATAACTTCCTCTTGTTTGTATGAAGTTACTTTTGTAAAGTTAGGATTGACATATTCAATTTTACCTTCTTCATTAGTAATAACAATCGTAATAGGTGCTTGGTCAATTGTTTGTCTTAAAATTAATAATTCATTCTGTAATAAAGAAAACTCAGTCACATCTTGGAGTATCCCAATGATTGCAATAATATTATTCTCGTTATCTTTTTTATATTCAATATTACAATCTACGTATCGAATTGCTTTATCTATCTTTCTAACTATTTTAAACTCTATTTTAAAGGTTTTTTCTTTTTGTAAACATCGTATAAATTTTTCTAAAACTCTTTTTTTATCATGACGGTGAACATTTGTTTTTAAAAATTTGGATAATAAAATGTTTTCATTGATACTATGCCCTAATATCAGTTTTAAGTTATTGGACATTTCTAGTTTTTTACCTTTTAACTCTAACTTCCAGTGTCCAATATTTGAAAGTTCTTCCGCTTTTTCTAAATTTTCATTTAAATAGGATAATTGGTTATAGGATTTCTTTAATTCATTGGTTCGCTCTTCAACTCTCTCGTTTAAAACTTTATTATATTTTTTAGAATCTTCTAGTTTTAATGAGAGTCTATTTAAAAGTTTTGAAAATATAAAACTTATAATTATAAATAGTATTAAAATTAAAGTAGACTCAATTAAATACTGTTTTTCTTTTTCTAGTTTTTCTTGCTTGATATATTTTTCATTAATTTGTACTATTAAAATAAGTTTTTCCAAAGTTGGAATATTCAGTTCTTTTGAAATTAGTTGATTATTTTTAAAATATTCTTTAGACACAATGTCCGTAAAAAACAGTGGATATTCATTGTTTAACGTATAATCTTTTTTCGTGTAAAAAGACCAACTATTCTCTTTTATAGGATGAATTAAAAAATCTCCTTTTTTATTCACTAACATCATATGAAATAATTCATCATTAAATAAGTTCGTTAAAAGCTCTTCCATAAAATAATTAATAATCAAGATTCCATTAAACTTATCACTCTTAGCAATGGGAAGAATAGCTCTTAATGCAGGGTTAAAAGGAGTTTCTACTTTCCCATTTTCTATATTTAAATCAATATTAGAAAACCAAACCTTTTCAGACTCTTTTTCTTTAGAATCAAAAAAGTAATATCGAGAGGCTTTATTTTGTAATACATTATCCTGGGTAATAAAAGCATTTGTTCCTATTTTTTTTCTATCAATTCTAATCTTTTCTAAACCATTTGCATCGATGTATCTAAGTTGCATAATATTTAAATCATTTTTTGTCATGGCTAAAAACAGACTTTTTAAGGTTTCTGGGTCGTTTTCTTTTTTAGAAAGATAGTCTATAAATGTTTTTGAATTTCGTATTGAGAAAAGTGTATTTTTAGAATTTTGAAAAATATTTATTAGTAGTTTTTCTTTTTGTAAAACCTTCTTTTCCATATTTTCATTAAAAGAATTCCTCAAATTTTCTGAGAAAAAACTCATGTCAATGCTAATAAAGGCCAAAATTAAGAAAAATGAAGAAAATACAAATAACACAATAATCTTTGAGCGACTTGTTAATAATGATAAAAACACCCATTTGTCCTTTATTTATGTATGTCAATTTTATTTTGACGATTCGTTTCATTAACTTATATTAAAATTATAGTATTAATTGAATTATTATTCATAAAGTCATCTTACTCTTTTGTGTATATTTTGTAAATACTTACTAAAAAGATACCATATGATGAGCATCATAAATTAGGATATTTGGTAAAAAGAAAACGACGATTCGCAATTTTGTTATAATTAAAAGGAATACTATTTAATGTCTGGTTTAGGTAACTGTCAATGCAATATATGAAACTAAAACTAAAGCTTTTTATCCAAGCCCTTGTAGATACATTAAATGGCAACCAATTTAAATTCTCGACTAAACCCACTCCCATAGAGAAAAGTTTTTCTTTATCTTTATCTCAAGAAATAAAAAATACGAACTTCCAAGAAAACAAGATTACAAATATTCAACTCGCAAGCAATAAAATAGAAAATATTGTAATACAACCTCAGCAAATTTTTTCTTTTTGGAAAATAGTTGGTGAACCTAATCAAACAAATGGATTTAAAGAGGGACGGACACTTATTAAGGGAACACTTCAAAAAGATTTTGGTGGAGGGTTATGTCAACTCTCGGGAATACTTTACCACTTATGTTTAATTTCAAATTTAAAGATTCTTGAACGACATAATCATTCAGTAGATATCTATGATGAGCAATCTAGGTTTACACCTTTAGGCGCTGATGCAACAGTTGTATATGGATATAAAGATTTACGCTTTGTAAACCCCTTTGATTTTCCTATTTCCTTTAACTTTACCCTTACACTAAACCAACTAATTGTGACAATCAAAAGCCCCAAACCAATTCAAACACAAAAAGTAAGCTTTACAAAAAAAGAAATGCAAAGTACAATAGATGTCTTAACACTTAATGAAAAAGGTAATGTCATGGCCAAATCAAGTTATAAAAAACCTACACCAAAAACAATACAACCTAACCATAACAATAAACCAACGATTCCTGCGATTTTAACCAATCTTTTATCCGGGGTATTTATATTAAGTGGTATTATCTATTTTCTTTTTACAGGGCTATTTGAGTTCACTCTCCACGCCTTCACCGAATCCATAGGTTCTTTTTTTATGGGACTGGGTCTTACTCTTTTAATAGTCTTGTTTATAGCAGGTTCAATTATGAATATTACAGAAGGAATACGTAAAATCAAACAACGACAAAATACACCAGAAGCTACCTCTATAAAACCTTTTTACTGGTCACTATTTTTAGGAACTTTCCCATTTATTTTCGCCATATCTTTTGGAATGATTGATTTTTATGTTGTTAAGATTAATGAGATTATGCTATTACCCATGTTAATTGTTGTTTTTAGCCCAATAATGTTTGCAAAACGACTTAACAGCACCATTATCAATGTTTTTTATGGAACACTTTTTTGGTTTACCTTAGCATTCATAGGGTTCTATTTCTTTCGATAAAACCCTACACTCTTTTACTGTAACGGCTTGATTTTAAAAGAACTATCTTGTCGTGTCATTTTAGGTTCACCATAAAGTAAAAAATAAGCAGCACTATTTTTAGATGTAATGATGACATCATTTTCACGAAGAATCATTCCAGGCTTGGCTCTAAAACCATCATTGCCTCTATTAATAATAACCTTTCCTACAACATCTTCAATTTGTACAATACATTCAGGTAAATTACTTTGAGATAAACAAATTTGTTTTTTATTATAGGTTTCTTCATTAAAACTTGGATCATACATTTCATATATGTTCACTAAACTATATGATTGTAACTTTGCTCGTGTTTCAACAACCGGATCAGGGAAGAATGTTACCTCTGAAGAAAACATATCGGAATTACCATGTCTTAAGAAATACGCTTCTCCCCCTTGGGTATTTAGAGTAAAGGCTTTATCGTCTAGTGAGATAACATGAGAATCGGGATTAAAGACTTTTTTACCAGGATTTGTCTTGATAAGTAAATAACTACCATTTTTTAATTTACCAACAGCTTCATTGTTTAATTGTAAATGCCAAGCCGTTAAGGAACCACGAAATTCATCTTCTCTGTAAACGTAGATATATGAACTGTTTTGGGGAACGGTCGCATTTAAAATCCCTTGAGAGTTCATTGACCCAACACTCGCCGAAGATTCCCATTTAGAACTACACCCTGTAAATAAGAGTAATGTTGTTACAAATAATAATACTAACCTCATAACAAATCCTTTTTTTATTATTGTAACATAGATTTTGATGTTTAAAAAATTTCTGCTATAGTTATAACTATTATAAATTTAACTTAATTTAGGAGACTAAAGTGAAAAAATTTATCTTATTTCTAATCTTCCTTAGTAGCCTTTTTGCCAATGAAGCAAAGATGAATTACTACATTGCCTATGATTATATTAAAACAACCAAAACAATCAATATTTTAAGTAAAGAGTATAAAGAGGCATTACTCTCTAGTGAAAAAGCTGTTAAGTTAGACTCTTCTAACATAACTTACATACAAGCCTATGCCACCTTACTTCTACAAATGAGCGAGATTCCAGATGCTCAAATTATGGCAATAGAAAGTTTAGAATTTGCATTAGAAATTGAGCCTAATAATAAAAAATCTCAACTCTTACGTATTCAAGCTTTATTTAATCAAGAAGACTACCATGAAACACTTTCCTATATAAAACACGTTATTAACAATACCCCTGAAGTCATAAATCACGCTTGGTTAATTCATATCTATTTAGTCTCATCTATTCTTATTGGGGACATCGACAATAGCACAAGCTATATGCAAACACAAGTTAATATTCATCCGGAAAATTATGGGGCACAAATTGCTTCACTTGTTTTATACAACACTTTAGAACAAGAGTACCCTACTGCATTTATCAAAGAACAACAGTCTAAAATTAAACATACCCTAAAAACTATCTATAAGACATATCAAAATAGATTAGATGAACCCATCAAAGAGTATATAAAAAATCTTTTACGAGGTGAGTTATCATGAAAAAATTCACAAAACTCATACTTGTAGTTTGTTTCTTAGGTACGTTAAATTCTTATGCTTATATTGAGCAAATGAGAAAAGATTTAACCAGTCAAGAAGAAGTTTTAGAGAAACGCTATGCCAAAAAAGTTCAAAAACATTTAGATGCGGGGGAAAAGTATGAAGGGAAAAAAGTTCAAAGAGAACTTAGAAGATATAGTAAAAAAAGAAAAGAACTCTTAACTAATTCTCGTAATAATGATCCTCGACATGCAGAAATTAATGACATTGAGTCAAAATTTAAAGGTGACATACAAAATACAGGAAGTAATCCTAAAAATACCCATGCCGATATTGACTTTGCGGCTTCAAATCCAGATAGTTATAAAAAAGTCAAACAATACTATATTGATAAAGGATATACCGTTCAAGATGATGGGTATAAACTTGTTGTAAAAGAAAATGATACAGTTGTTTGGGCCAATGAAGAAAGTTTAACAAAAAAACAGAAACAGGCCAAACTAAAAGATCATGATTCTTATAATACTACGGGTGGTCAACACTCCACAGGTGTACGAAACAATAAAATCCAATCAAGCATTCATGGTGCCGTACTTGACCCAAAAAGTAAAATGATCCATGCTCTTCCCCAAGGTAAAAATGGAACAATGGATGTTAAAACCTATGGAAAAGGCTTTGCAAAACTTCAAGAACAAGGTTTAGGTAGTAATGAAATTGATACAAGAGAAGTAGAATATACTACCAAAGATGGAAAGAAAAAGAAACAAAAACTTCGTGTTATCAAAAAAGTTTTAACCATTGAGACCCCTTTGTACAATCAAGCAAAGGTATTACAAAACTATGGAAGTCCAGTAGAAGCTAATATATATAGAATCACTGATTCCAAAAAAGTCAAAAAAGAAAAGATGGATTCGTTCATTAAAAAAACATTGGAAGAATCCAAACGAACACAAGAACATGCCAAACAAAAAGCTCAACGAAAAAATCAGTATCGACAACTACTCATTGACAGTGTCAAAGAGCCTGAACTTAAAAAAAGAATGCAAGAACGGCTTGATTTAAATAAGCAATCAAGCCAAGCTGTTGAAAAAAGTAATCAAAAAGACTTAAATAAAACAGACTACAAAAGGAATCAAAGCACGGGCACATCAAAAAAGCCTAAAATAAATAAAAGAATGGCAAGCCTCGGTGTTGCTGGTACATTAACCTCACTCTATCAACTGTCTGAAGATGCCCAAAAAATAAAACAAGAAGGTGGAAATCGTTTTATTTATATTAGTAAAGATGATGACGTTTTCACTCAAAATGCAAAAGCTTATGGTAGTGCATTGGTCGAGTCAACTCCTTTTGGAGGAGCTTGGAATGCAGGAGTCCAAGCAGAGGAAGAAGAAAAACAACGAATTATAAAAGCAACCAGAGAAGGTAAAACCATTAATCCGATTATTAGTATGACACGTTCTACCGGATATGGGTTATGGTATCTTGCAAAAGGGATGGTAACAGGTGCGTTTGAATATACCAGTGAGAAAGCAGCCAAGTTGGCATGGGAAATCAAACAAACAAATGATTCCTATGAAATTGAAAAAAAAGCAATAGAACAAAGTATTGTAACAGAACAAAAACTCGCTTTATTAAAAGAGAAGAAAAAGAAAAAAGTCGTCTTTTTTTCTGACAATGAAAATGCTTTAGATAAAGAAAATGCATTTAGAAAAAATATGGACCAACAAAGAAAACAAAAAGCCAGTGCAGATAATGCAAGAGCCAATCGTTCTTTGGGAAATGCAAAGTCAAAAGCAGCACGCGAGTCAGATGCTTTTGGACAAGGATTAGCAGACTTCAGTAATGAAATGAATCAAATGGGTGACCAGTACATGAAAGAGATGGCGGTCATAGAAGCACAAAATGCCCAAAGAGCGAAAGATAATCGACGAGCCTTTGACACAACAGAAGTCATTCGAAAACAAAACCAACAACTACAACAAAGAAATGTAAATACACAAGCATCAAATGGTTTTGGAGGCAAATATGCGGACTCTCATGCACAAGGTTTGCAAAGTGCCAATACAAGTAAACCAAAAAGAAATTATGAGCCTGTTGGTACTTCTAATAATCAAGCTAAATATCAACCAAAAAGCCAGCCTATTGCGAAAAGAAAACCTTTTGTAATTAAGAATGTTTGTGGTTATGATGTTACAAGTTCTGGAAAATGGAAATTACGTCTTAATGGTTCCTCTCACTATACAATAGAGACCAGACTAAAGGCATATAGAACCTCAAGCAGTAAAACTCTTCGTATTTATAAAAATAGTTGTAAAGTTTATTTTATAGCAAAGATTAATTCCTCAGGAATTGCCGTTCGAACGACATTTAATAAGCAAGGGACACTTGTAAGAGAAGATACTTTTAACATCAAAAAACAAAAAACCATTGAATTAAAAGTTTACAGAAATAACGGTTCATTAAGAACCCATGAGATTAACGGTAAAAATGTATTAAAAAGAGAATATCCAAAAGGTAATAAAACAGAAATTGTTAAACCACCTTCGGGAAGTAATTTACAATAAGGAGAACACATGAGAAAACAACTACTACTGATATTATCACTTTCAATACTATTTATAGGCTGTGGAGGAGTTAATGCTCCAATGGCTCAACAACAGGTTGAAAAGCGACCTTCCTTGCTTTATCAGCCAGATGCCATAAATCAACAGCAAATGATGTATCCGCTTAATGTGGGAGTATTAAAGCTCAATGATAAAAGAGCCCTTCCTTTTTATTCAAAAGATAACTTTTTTCAAGAAGAGGATATAGAAGGGTTAAGTCAACTTACCTATCTGGAACTTAAGAGAAGTGGTTTATTTGGAAGTGTGAAATACATTAATGAAACAGCACCCCAACAAATCACCGATGAGTTTTTACAAACAATGAATCAAAAACATGGGGTTGATATGATTTTTGTATTCGATGTCACCGCTTTTAATCTTTTTAGAACCAAACAAGGTAATGCAATGACCTTCGCCGTGGCTGTAAAAGATAATCATAGAGACTATGCAAAAGGTGCTTTTACAATGGAAGTGTTAACAACCATGATTGGACAACTTATCTATTATGATGGTGGACACATTGTGTGGAGTGGAGAAGTCAAACGTGCCAATAAAATGCCGGTAACCCAAGGTGATATTTCAATGAGAGATTTATCTATTCTAACAACCGACACACTCAAACCGATGTTTAGTGAATTAAAAGCGCATATTGAAACAACAGGAAAAAGGATGGCCGTACAATGAAAATAATACTATCAATACTTCTATTTTTAAGTTTTATCTATGCCAAAGATGAAACAAAAAGAATGGATTTAATTAATATTCCTTTTAAAGAAGCATCAATGCTTAGTGGTTATTCTTCATTTATGAATATTGATATTCATACACAAACTATTAATGAAGATTTACAAGAGAGTTACTTCGATGAAGATTTAACATCTGATAAGATATATCCTGTATTAGTACGAATTACCAATAATGGTCAGCAAAAAGTTCTTATTTATAGCTCTGATTCAAGCTTAAACAATCATTTATCACCATTAAACCTACAAGCAATCATTGAACCCTATCAAAAGAAAATTGAACTTAAAGGTGCCCTTTGGGGTGCATTAGGAAATGTGGTCAGTTTTGGTATGAGGGTTGCGAGTGGTGCAGATGATAAAGAAGCTGCTGAAGCACAAGCTTATATTGAAGAAATTCGAAATGAGTTTTACAAAAAAACACTCAAAGAGACCATACTTTACCCAGGAGATAGTATTTCTGGATTTATTTTCTTTGATAGTACAAAACTCATGAAAGAAAATACTTTAAATATTCAAATGCAATTTATGAATTCCCTTCAAAAATACACGTTGGAATCAAAGGTTCTAAACGACTAAAAGAAGAAGTAGTTCAAACTACTTCTTCTTTATTTCCACTTTTAAAGTGACTTATACTATAATTAATAATATTCTTTAAGTAGTATATTAGGATTAATACATGAAAAATAATTTTTTTACTTATTTTCTATTACTTTCACTTCTTTGTTCATCACTATTATCAAACGATTTAAAAACCATTAAGCAAAAAGGAGAAATCCGACACTTAGGGATTCCTTATGCCAATTTTATAACAGGTTCAGGTGATGGATTAGATGTTGAAATCATTAAAGGCTTTGCTCAATATTTAGGTGTAAAATATACATATGTTCCAACATCATGGGAAACGCTCTTTGGTGACTTAACAGGGCAAAATGCACAAAATAGTAAAAATGGAGCTATTTTACTAGAAAAAGCACCCATTAAAGGGGATATTATTGCCAATGGACTAACCATTTTAGATTGGAGAAAAGAAGTGGTTAACTTTTCAACACCAACCTTTCCTTCTGGAGTTTGGCTTATTGCACGATCAGATTCAAATCTTCAACCCATTCAACCTGGCAAGTCTATACTAGAAGATATTAATATTGTTAAAAGTCTTATTGCAGGTAAATCTGTACTTGCTCTTGAAAATAGTTGCTTAGATCCACGGCTTTACAATTTAGAACAAACAAAAGCAGATGTTAGGATTCAACCTGCCAATATGAAACTCAATGAATTAGTCCCTGCCATATTAAATCATCATGCAGAAACAACTCTTTTAGATGTTCCCGATGCATTGGTTGCCTTAGAGCGATGGCCAGGTGAAATTAAAGTAATTGGTCCCATTTCACAAAAACAAAAAATGGCGGTTGCAATGCGAAAAACATCTCCTGAACTTTTAAAAAGTTTTAATCAATATTTTAAAACCATTCAAGAGGCTGGCAGTTATATTCAGTTGGTACAAAAATATTACCCTGATGTTTTTCATTATTATGGAGAG
The DNA here is from genome assembly GCA_035593235.1 of Phascolosoma agassizii. Taxonomy (NCBI): domain Eukaryota; kingdom Metazoa; phylum Annelida; class Sipuncula; order Phascolosomatiformes; family Phascolosomatidae; genus Phascolosoma; species Phascolosoma agassizii. The sequence continues at coordinate 63 of JAVJHY011186595.1, read as the reverse complement.
TTTTTTAAACAGTAGGTTAGCAGATTATGAATGGACGAAAAAAAAATATATCTATTATTATTG
>JAVJHY011185552.1:0-14829 GCA_035593235.1 Phascolosoma agassizii | reverse complement strand
TTACCCGAATTTCCGGAAGGCTGCACATTTAGAGAGTTTAATGGTTTTGCATAATCAATTAGACGTCTTACGCTTGGACCTAGTGTAATATTGAAGTTGAAGTCACTTCTAGCATTACTCATATTATCAATTTGAAAAAAACCACCGCCAGCAGGAAAAGGTCCACGGTTAAATATCTTATCGAGGGGTTTTTTCTTACCAAAAGGATGAGGGTATTCAAGAGTATGAAGCTTTACCCACTTCCAATTCTCTATATTTGATACAAGATCTTTTGTTAGTTTGCTTATGCTTTGTTCAAACGAGATCTGCAAAATACTTTGCATGTTTTCTATTTTCTTCGTTTTTATATTATCCCACCACGAAGATGATGGGTTCTTTAGAATTCCCTTATAAAAATGCCAAATATCAGCTGTTCTACTAAGTGTCTTATATCTTTCACTTCCAAGTTCATCTTCAAGAATGTTCTTAATAATATGTACTGACCATAAATGATAAAGAGAGCTAGCGACTGAGTCTTTGGTACTTTCTCCTTCCCATCTTTGTAAATAAGTTAATGCCTGTGTCTGAATTGGATCTTTAGCAATTAAATCTTTAATGAGAATGGGAATCATCCATTTCCAAGTACCGACATATTGATCTGTTTGAACTTTCTTAAGAGATTCTATATCAGCTTTAATTTCTTTGTGGTCATGACAGGTGTAGAGTCCGTTGATCTCATCGAATAAAAATCCTTTTTCTCCGGAGGTTTCGTAACCTTTTGGAGCTTTCTGAACAATCCCCTTAATGCAAATACAATCACCGTCACTTCTACTTTGTAAGCCGAGCACATTGTAGAATTGGGCCGAGATCGGCGTCCTGGCTTGTCAGTCCCTGTCGCGCGGCGGTGCGAGCAAGTCTCCGCTGAAGCTGAAGCCGATCAACGTGTACGGGAAGGCTTGGTGCACATCCTCACCCGTTCGATACGGATGCTTGACCCACCAGTTGAGTGCAATGATCAGCGTCGGCCCGTTGAAACGCGCCTTGTACTCCTTGAAGCCCGTGAACGCGAAGAGCGGCCCGATGCGGTGGGTGGTTACCCCGTCGCAACGTCCGAGGGCCTCGCAGTCGGGACCCTGTACATCACCCGAGAAGAACGAGCGTGCCCAGGTGTAGCGAATGCCCACCGTGAAGCGGTCCTTGTGCAGGTAGAGCAAATCGAAGTCGTTGTTCAGAAACCAGTTCTCGTCTTCGACCATCAGGTCGTACACGACGTCGTACATCACGGGGTCGGCGCCTCGTAGGTCGTAGTCAGGACGGTTCGCCCGCAGGACACTACGAATTGCAGCAGGTCCAACCTTCGCTTGCAGCGTCGCGCTGAGAGTGAGGTGGCTGCCAATCATGGAATAGGGATCGAGATCGTCGAGCGCGGAGTCCGAGTAGTCCGCGTCGCCGTTGGCGAACGACTGCATGTAGTCGAACGTGCCAAAGTATCCGACGAACTCGTACGTCGCCCAGAACCTCAAGAACGGAACGGGTTGCAGTTCGACCTGCGCGCCGATGCGGCCAAACGCCGGACTCACCGTCGGCACGACGCCGATACCGAAGTAGTTGTCGCGCGTGAAGATCGAGTTGGTCTGAAACAGACGGCGCCGATAGGTGACTTGTCCGAAGCTGATTAAACCGAGCGGGTTCAAGCGCCCGACGGTGGTCAGCTGGTAGTAGAGCTGGTTCGGCGGCTGCGGACCGAACTGCGCCTCGGCAGAGGGAGCAGCCACGAAGCCGAGAGCCAAGACGAACGCCAGAACACGAATCATGCATTGCGCTAGCGCAGGCCGAGCGACGCGCCGCTGTGAAAGCTCACGCACGGCATGGGTCGCAAGCTGTAGCGACCTGTGCAACTACCTGGCACTCGCGGTCGCGCGCTTCTCGATCTCTTTCACTGTCAGCCCGTGGAACACGCCCCACATGTTTTGACTGAGGCGTGGCGCAATCCGCTCGAGGGCCCACGCGGCTTTCCACCAGCGTGGCACGATGATGTACGGCTCATTCTTCTCGACGTCCTTCAAGACGAGCTTGGCGAACGCGTTCACTTCCATTGGCCGCAGCCACTTCCACACCTTCTCCGCGTGCTCAGGCTGCAACTGCTCGCCGACATGCCCTCCGAACTTACCGCCCTGAAGAATCGGCGTGCGAATGGCACCAGGGCACAAGACCGACACGCGAACACCGTGGCGCTTCGCCTCGACACGCAGCACCTTCGAGAGGCCAACGACAGCATGTTTGGTTGCCGTGTAGCTTCCGGTGCCGCCGATCGGTAACAACCCTGCCATGGACGCGGTGTTGATGATGTGGCCCGAACCTTGGCGGCGCATCACCGGATACACGGATTGAATTCCGTAGGCGACGCCGTTGAGGTTGACGTCGAAGACGGCTTGCCACGCATTCAAGTCGTAGTCGGCGATCTCGCCCGCAATCCCGATACCCGCGTTGTTGAACAGGTAGTCGATGCGCCCTTCATTGCTGATGACGTCCGCAACGACGCGATCGAACATGGTCGACTCGCGAACATCGAGCTCGAGCGCCCGCGCCTCACCGCCACGCGCCACGATGCGTTCCGCCACCTCCGTTGCGAGTTCAATCTGGCGATCGGCGAGCACGATGCTCACTCCGCGAATCGCCATCGCCTCACCGATCGCTCGACCAATTCCCGATGCACCACCGGTGATCAACGCCACTCTTCCGTTCATGTTGCGCACCGTAGCAGCGTATCGCTGTTTAGCGGCCCCCACGGTGCCACTGCGGCGTCGAGCGCTCCACTCCGGAACGAAGATCGAGAGCGAGGCGATGGAGCCCGAGCGTAGACTCGCGGCGCTTGGCAGCGTTTCGAAGATGGTTACGTTCCCGGCCGTGGGATGGGCAACCAGCTATATCGACGCGCTCGAAAAGGGTGAAACCGTCGAGTTTCGCCCGACCGGCCACAGTATGAAGGGCCGCATCGACAACCGGCAGAAGTGCACCGTCGCACCGATCGGTGACCGCACACTCGAGGTTGGCGACGTCGTGCTGTGCAAGGTGCGCGGCTCGCAATACCTGCATGATCAAGGCCATCCGCGGCCAGACTCGGACGAGCGAGACCGAGACTCGCACGCCGCCGAAAGCCGTGGAGAATCGAGGACAGCCGCGAGTCCGAACATCGCAGCAGTTTCAGATCGGCAACAACCGCGGTGGCATCAACGGCTGGATCTCCCGGGGCGAGATCTACGGCATCCTGGTCGGCCTCGAATAGCACCCCGCTCGGGCGTCGGCGCGAATTGTCGAGACAAACGACGGTCAAGTCATCGACGACGGTCAGCCTATGGACAAAGTGTCAAGATAAACGACCGTCAGATTGTAGACGAAAATGTCAAGATAAACGACGGTCGTGTTATAGAAGCTCTTGTCGAGCAGGGGGAGACGCGGTCTAAGGTCTAACGAGCGGCGGCAAGCGCGGCGGCTTCAGGCTCGCGCCCTTGCTCCCGCAACCGAGCTTCGAGGCGGTCCAGCAGCTCCGACGACTCGGGTTCGGTCGCCGTCGATTGCACGGCCTCGATGAGATCCACGGCGTCTCGCCCGGTCGTCGCCAATACGCGCACGTAGTCGCGTCCCGCCTCGCGGTGCATGACGCGCGTGGACCCATCTGCTGGGGAAAGGCGACGCACTTCGCGAAACGCTTCGAGCGCCTGGTCATGTTCGCTCAGGTTCAGATGCAACCAGCCCAGTTTGTAGTACGCATAGGCACGCGTCTGGCTCGCTCCGCGTCGGACGCGCGTCGCCGCGAGATAGGCTTCGCGCGCGACGGTCATCTCCATACGCTCGAACGCGCGGTCGGCGATCAGCACATGGGCGTTGGCCACGAGCGGGCAGTCCGCACACTCAGAAATGAACATCCCCGCGACACGTAGCGCGTCATCGTGGTTCTCGAGGCGCTGCAGTAGATGGAGCCACGTCCAAACGGCGACACCGGTCTCGCGGGTATACGGACGCTGCCGAACTCGAAGATGCGCAGCGAGCAACTCGCTTGCTCGAACGTAATCGGCGCGAGCTCGCGCCAGTCGCGCATCCGACTGCTCACGCATTCGCGTCTCGTCCGGGGTGCCATGCACGCGATCCAACAGCTCGTAGGCAGCCACGGTCGCGGCATCGGCGCGTTGCATCCACAACTGGGCGCGTCGCAGCGGAGTCAAGTCGTCCCGCTCGAGCGTGCGGTCGACCTCGCTTCGCCCCTCACCGCGCGGTGCCGTGAACAGGATCTCTCCCGACGGTTCGACCATTGGCGTCGTCGGCTGAACCAGGTCGGGCTCCGCTGCTGCCTGGTCGAACTCGTAGGTGCGCACCTGGACGTCCTGGGCGCCGGCGACCGCTGTCCAGACCACGAAAAGGGGAAGGAATCGGTGGAACATGCGGCTCAGACTACGTGGAGGCCGCCAGGTTCCCTCCTGCGAGGTAGGAGAACTGGCCAAGCCGACCGTAGGGTAGCTGTGATGCGAGCGAACACGATCCTGCTCGCGACCTTGCTCGCATACGGGCTCGCATACGGGCTCGCATGCAGCAATGGTTCTGCTCCGACACCTCCCGCGCGCTCGCCATCTGCAGGCGTCGCTTCGTCGGAATCCGTCGAACCGGAGTCGGCCGAGCCGGAATCGGCGGAGCGGGGAACCACCCGAGCGCTCGCGTTGGAAACAGACCCGGCGACTCCCGTGCCGATCCCGACGGACTTGGTTGCCGAGTGTGGAGCCCCTGGCCGACTGCGCGCCCACGCGTTGGGCGTGGTCGAATCCTCTGTCGCTCCCTCGGCGCATGGACCGCGCCTGACGACCTCGGGCGGCGTCCTCGTCACTTGGTTCATCGAGAACTCGCGCCTGCACATGGCCACCTACGCGCCGGATGGAACGCTCACCGCCCCACACGCCGTCGCGCTGCCCCGCGAGCAGCAGCGATCCTCGCTCGAAGTCGCCGACGTCGCAGGTCGGTGGCTACGGCCTCGTTGCCGATGGGGCGCATGCGCGTTTGGTCTTCGCGAACCACCGGAGTTGGGTCGAGCACCGCCTATGCCCCGACCACCCTGGACCCCATGCTCCACCCGCCAGGCCCCACCGTCGATTTCGCGACGAGTGAACGCAAATTGAACGGGCTTAGGTGAACAGGGCTTAGGCGAGCAACTCGGAGAGCGGGCCGGCGGCGATGCGGGTCGGCCCTTCCGCCCCAAACGCGTTCAGGTCCTGTCCGGCGAGATGGCCGATCGTGTTCCAGAGATTGCTGAGCTGGCGGTTGTTGGTGTTGCCTAGCCCTGGGTAGACGATCGTGCGTCCTCCGCCTTGCAAGCCCAGCGCACTGCCACCGATCAGGACGACGCCAAACTCACTTGCCGTGGAGTGGTGCTGTTCGCCGTTGTCACCGATGTACACGATCAACGTGTGGTCGAGCATCGAACCACCGCTCACATCCGGAGTGTCGGCGAGCTGTCGCGCCATGTTGGCGACCAGGTCCACCTGCCGAGTCGTCACGGTGTGCACCGCGTCGAGCAAACCGGCATCGCCACCCGATCCGTGCTGCATGTCGTGCCGACCCACGTTGGACACGGACGAGTAGGTCAAACCGAAGTCGCCACCCGTGCCCGAACCCACCACCGCGACGTTGGTGAGTCCGCCGATGAGCGCCGCGGTCGCGAGCTCCATCTGCGCCGCCAGCGTGTTGAGCGCGCCGCCCATGTAGAGCGGGTTGGTGTCCGGTGCTTCTGGCGCGTTGGCCCGAAGCACGTCTTCGAGTTCGAGCAGGCGACCATGTCGGGCCTGCAACGTCTCGATCGACGCCAGGTACGTCTCGAGTTTCTGACGCTCGAGCGAACTTCCGCGAAACTCGTCGCGCGCCGCCGTCACGTCGCTGCGTGCAAAGTCGAGCAGGTTGCCGCGGCGTTGAAAAGCACGCTGCGCTTCGTCTGTGGCGACCGCACCAAACAAAACCTCGTACGCCGTTTGCGGCAGCAACGTCATCGGTGCTGAGCGGCCCTCCGCAAAAGCACACGTGCCGAAGTCGAGCGCCTGTCCGGTCCCAACACCGAGACGAATCGCATCGAAAGGCAGCTCACCTCGAACCCCTGGGATGCCCGCGAGGTAGGCGTCGATGGTTTGCCCACCCGGCGCGCCACCTACGGTGCGGGTCGAACTGAGTGCACCGTGGTTCGCCGAATGGCCGCCACCGATCACCTTCGACGAGAGGCCGAGCAACACCGTGGTCTGATCGATCAAACCTTCGCGACCCAAGGCACCCAAAGCGCGGGCGCTGTCCAGGTTCGGTGTGTCCATCACGATCGGCGAGTCGTGGCGGTAGTCGCGGTGCCACCACCGTTTGCTGCCGATCGGCTCATCCATGGTTGCGTCGAGCGCGGCGCGGACGGAGTTCGGCAGGACAGTGACCGGTTCGTAGCCGTTGCCCTCGACGACGAAGACGAAACGGCACGAGCCCGCCTCGTCCGCCCGAACCAAGCGGTTCATGAGCGGCGCGAGAAATGCGGCACCCGCACCCAGGGCGGCACCTCGAAGTAGCGATCGTCGCTTCACGGCATGCCTCCTTCGCTGCGGTGACTGAATGTTTGACTGGATACCAGTGCTTCGATCATCGCGAAGAACGAACCGGTCGAATCGAGTGCGCTCTCCATCTCCGTCAACGTGCACCCGTCAGCGAGTGTCTCGCCACGTCCCATGAAGTAACGAAACGCGTGCCGGATGAACCCTCGTCGGGCGTAGTCGGAGCTCGCGATCGCCTCGACGAGTTCGATCGGATCGGCGTAGGCGTGGTTGAGCGAGTCATCGGGAAGATTGTCGATGAGTGTGCTCCCGTCTGGCATCGTGCCGTGGTCGTCCGCCCGAGTGAAACCGGAGTGGTTGAACACCTCGAAGGGCATACCGAGACTGTTCATCTTGGCGTGGCAGCCCATGCAGGTCACGCCGGCGGGGTTCTCGGCGAAGCTCTGGTCGATGCGTCTTCGGGCGGAGAGTTCGGGGGCGCTCGGGATGAGCAAGGCCTCCACCATCACCAGCTCGAGCGCCGGAACGGTCTCACAGAAGATGTGTTCGCGGATCCACTTGCCGCGATGCACGAGGCTGGGGTCGTCCTCAAAGTTGGCGCCGTGGGCGGAGAGCCAGGTTGGATGGGTGAGCACACCCGCGCGCACACCTTCTGGCATCGTTACCCACCGACCGACCGGGGTGTTGTCCACGATCTCGAGCCCGTACACACGCGCAGCCGTTGTGGTGTTGCCGGCGATGGAGTTGCCACACAGACCGATGGGTGTGCAACGGTCGAAGCCACCTCCGCAACCGCTGTCGTCGGCGCAGCTTACGCCGTTGGTGTTGACCGTGGTCGAGGGCAGGCGCCACAAGCGCGTGGTGAGTAGCGCCTGGAACACATCCTCACCGGAGGCGTCGCTTTCGATGACCGCGCGCGCGATGGTGTCGTCGAGCTGGTCGATCAACCTCGACTCGTGCCCGTAGACCCCGCTCTGAAGGTTGTTGTATCCGTTCGAGCTCCGCGTCACGCCCTCGTATTCGCTGGTTGCTTCCGGCGTGTCTTTGAACACTGTGTTCGCACCGCCATAGTCGAACCACTCGCGGAAGAAGCGCATCAAACCCGGCGCAAGCCAGTACTCCCCTCGGCTGTCGAGCTTTCGTTCGTCGGTATCCGAACGAATGTCCGGCCGTGACTCAGCCACGCCGCTTCCGTATCGGCGAAGCAACGAACGTCGCACCGCCGGATCCTGAATGCTGCCATCGAGCACAGCTGCGCGAATGCCACCGAGCCGACCCTGATCGGGGTTGGCAAAATCGGGATCTTCGGCAACGGGATCACTGATCGGAATCAACGAGCCGACGGGTCGAGTGCTCAGCGCGTGCCCCAACGCGAGACCGAGCGCGTCGTTGCTCATCGGTCCCGACCCACCCTCGGGCAACTCGGATCGGAAGAGTGTGCCCGCCATCAAGAACGCGGCACGCCCGACGTGATGCAGCGTGTCCTGACGCTCACTCACGTCGGTTTCGTCAGCGATCGTCGCAAAGAGAAACTCGCGCAGCCGCGTGCGCTCGCCGTCGGTGGGCGTACGAAAGAGAACGCCGCGCGTCAGCAAGAGCTCGATGTAGCGGTCCGCACACTCGCTCGTGGGATCCGCGTCGGTGTAGATGCAGCGAAACTCGGAGTCGCTGTCGTACAGGCCGCGCACGCGTGTCGCCGGAGGCGAAACACTCACTGGATCGCGCGCACTCCACAGACTGGCGGCTTCGTCGAGGTTGAGCATGTAGAGGTCGAGCGTCGCGGCATCGACACTCAGCCCTTCGGTGTACGTCGAATAGGTGAGCCCACCCACATCGAAGGGATTGTCCTTCATCGTGGAACCCCACCAGGTTCCATTGAGGCTTCGAACTGCGGCGTGCGTGAGCTCCTGGCTTTCGACTCGACGAAGGCGACCCGGAGAGCTTCGCGTGGCCGATGGATCTGCGCAGGTAAAGAGCTCCGCAGGATCCAACGTGTTGGGATCGGTCGGGATGGCCACCGGCGGCAAGTCGTCACATTCCGTTGGCGCGCCATCGCGGATCCATGACTCGATGAGCGCCAGCTGGGCAACAGGTGTGGCGGTGCCCAAAGGCATCAGCGCACCGCCCTCGTCGCCCTGCGTGCCAGCCATCTTGCGATAGAGCCAGCTCGCCTCGGGGTCACCAGGAACGATCAACGGGTTGCCAGGGTTGTCCCGACTGTCGAGTGTGGCCAGGTCAGCCAACGCCTCACGCGTCAGACGCGGAAACTCGCGCGCGCCGTGACATGCCGAGTTCGAGCAGCGGTCCTCGAGAAAGACGATGACCTCCCCCGTCTCACCACACTCGCCCACATACGGAGCATCGACGCCCCCCGTATCATCGCGCGCCCCGGCGTCGCCCGCGTCGCGGTCATCGCCCCCAATGACCCCCGAACAACCGGCGAGAATCAGCCCAAACGCAGCGAACCTACCCATCCGCTCTCAGGATCACCGGAATCGACCCGAAGCGTCACTTACCCCGAGATCGCGATCGGCTTTGCCTCGTCTCACCCGATGCATTGCGACTAACCGCTACTGCTTGTGGCTCAACGCGAGCCGAGGGTCACTTCAAGAAAAACGTTCCGTGATGGCCCATCAAAGAGAAGCTCGTCGTTCTGGGAAGCGCTCGGAAATCGTCGTTGATGGTGGCGTGACTCAGCTCCCTGGCCGCTGTCGGTAAGGGGATGTCCGACACGTCGATGTTCGTGGGGTTCACGAAGACGTATCCGGCCTCGAATTCTCGCCAGTAGATGTTCGTGCCTTCGATCTCCATCATCTGATAGGGCGCGACCGCGGCGCCAAGCGCGAGACGCTCGTATTCGTCGTACCAGACGTAGGTTTGGAAGCTGCTCAGCTGCATGCTGAAATAGATATTGTCGAGGATATCGTTTCTGCCCAAGTGGTAGGACGCCAACGCGTACCAGAGCGTCTGGTGGAAGGTGACGGGGCGCGCGTAGTTGTCGGTGCCCGCATCACCGTCCGGCGTCAAATCGGAGTGGGCCAACATCGCCACATTTGAGTTTTCTATCTGCCCAATGATGTCCACTTGACGTCGCCAGCTGGCTTCGTCAAAAAATTGTGTGTCGCCAGCGCCGTACCTCACGGCCCACGCGCCTTCCTCGAGCAAGAAGTCCGGCGGCGTGGGCATTCCGTCCAGGGCAAGCCAAGCTTCGGTGCCCAAAGCCTCTCTCGAGTTGCCCCGATTGGTCCACACCCTCAGCCCCTGGGCATGGGACCCGGCCGTGATCGCGTTGTTGAACTCATTCATGGCTTCGTTCCACGCGGTTCCTGTTGGGTAGGCGTCGGGCAAAGGGGTGGAACCACCGAGAGGGTTACGGTCTTCAACCCCTGCGGAGGTAGCGTTGTCCACGAAAACGCCGTCCGCGGACCACGGCTGATCGTGAAGGTCATGGAGTGTGGCCTCGACCCAGTAGTCTTGGTATTCGGAATGGCCGAAGAGGTGAAGCCAGTTGTTTGGAAAGCTTGGGCTCTCGAGGCGCCCACCTTCAAACGTTGCGAAGAGGTGAGCGTTGTCGCCGTTGAGGCTGCCCATCGAGTGCCCTCGTGCATCGTCCCAACGACAAAGACTATTGCATGACACGATGGGCCAAGTGTCTTGGGTACTGATGCTTTGAGAGCCCAGCTGGTAGAGGTAGATCTCGATGTCCGGGTTGATGGCGCGAAGGTCCGACCAGGTGTTCGGACCCAGATCGTCGTAGCTACTGCGATTGACATCGAGAACGTCGTATCTCGCCAGCTCCTCCGCTGTGGCTTCCCCTGAGAAGTTCCGGTACAGGATGAGGAAGGTTTGGGTAAAGGGGCCCGCCAAATCGTCTACCACGACGGATCGTTCGACTTGAGCAGCGGCGTTCCCAGAGGCGTCGCGGACGTTGTACGTGACCGGGTAGGTTCCAAGGACCATGGTGTCTAGCGCGGACGCGTCGATGACGATCTGATCGCTGATATCACCGTCGATGTTGTCGACCGCTGTGGCCGATGGTTCAACGTAGGGATGTCCCACCGATAGGATCAGTCGGTCCTCGCCAAGGAGCGAGATCACCGGTGCTTCGAGGTCGTCGACGCGCCCGGCGTCGTTTGCATCGCTCGCGTCGATCGCACCATCCGAGCGATCCGCATCCGGTGGGTGAGCCTCACCGTCGCAAGCCGTGACCACGAGCAGAGCCGCCCAAAGGCTCCAAAAGGACAGCGAAGCGGCGCGGCGACGGACCGAACAATGGACGGACGGGCTGCTAGTCATCAGCGCGGACTCCTCACCTACATTGATTGGCGAACATACACTTTGAGGGAGGTAGCTGCGGCCTGTCAACGACAGGCCTATGACTGCCGGTAGCGTTGCGTAGCGAGTTAAGTAGCGAGTTAAGTCTGGAGCGCGAAGCGTGGGTTCGAGGAGATCAGATGACCACTCGACGATCGTTTCTAGAAGGCGCACTTGGTTTGGCGTGCTTTGCACTTGCATGTGGTGATGACGACGCCGGTTTCGATGCCGGGCGCGACGATGCCGGACCCGACGATGCAGGGCGCGCCGATGCAGGGCGCGACGATGCAGGGCGCACCGACGCTGGACGCGCTGACGCGGGAGGAATCGACGCAGGTGGAGACGCCACAGTCGCCGATACGGGCGCAGACTCGAGAGTCGACGACGCCGGTGGCGATGCGGGGGACACTTGCACGAGCATTGGTTCGAGCATTGCCGACAACCACCGTGGTGCGCCCCATTCACTGACGGTACCCACGGCCGACGCGTTGGCCGGAACGCCGCAAAACTACGACATCACGGGCGCCGGAGACCATCCACACATGCTCGCGGTCAGCGCCGATCACTTCGCGACATTGCTCGAGACGGGAACCGTACTGGTCGTAAGCACCCCCACAGACCGACACACCCACATGGTGACGCTCACCTGCGCTCGTCCTTGACCGCGAGCTCGTAGAGGAACCGTTGACATCCCCTCGTTGGCGGGCGATGCCCGACGCATGCGCGTTGTTATGTCATGCCTGTTGTTGGTGGCCTGCGGCGAACGTGGTGCACCCGAGCCGACGCCCGAGCCCGACCCGGAGCCCGTGGCGAATGTTCCCACCCTAGAAGACGTCGCTGGAACCTGGCGCGGCGTGTTGACTTCGCCTGGCGGAGAGTTGCCTTTCACGCTCGAACTCACGTTCTCCGGTGGGGCGATCCACAACGGTGAAGAGCGTGCCGAGATCGAGAGCATTCGCATCGAGGGCAATGAGCTCACGCTGGGCTTCGAGCGCTACGCCGCAACGATCGTTGCCACGCTGGACGACGACACACTCAACGGCATGTGGCGCAAGCAATCCCGCCGCGGGCACTCCGAGCTTCCGTTCACCGCACATCGCGGCGAACGTGCGCGCTTTGCTGCAGGTGCAGCTCCCGATGCCCGACTCGACGGCAGTTGGTCGGTCATGTTCACCGACCCGGACGGCACCTTTCCGGCGCGCGGTGAGTTCACCCTCGACGGCGCACGCGTCACCGGGACCTTCGCCACCGCCACCGGCGACTACCGTTTTCTCGAAGGCGGCGCCGATGGTACGAAGATGCGGCTCTCCACCTTTGACGGCGCACACGCATTCCTCTTCGATGCCGAGCTCGATGCCGAAGGCAAGCTCACAGGCAACTTCTGGTCACGCGATGCCTATCACGCCACGTGGACTGGAGAACGAATCGAAGGCGACGCGCCGAGACTCTTGCCCGACCCTTTCACGGAAGTTCGGGTGACGAGCGACGACCAGAAGCTTCGTTTTTCGTTTCCGACACTTGAAGGCGAAACGGTGGCCATGCCCTCCGAACGTTACGAAGGCAAAGTCGTCGTGATCGACATCTTCGGCACCTGGTGTCCCAACTGCGCCGACCTGGCGCCCATGCTTCATCGCTGGGAGCAAGAGCACGAAGAACTGGAGGTCGTCGGGATCGCTTTCGAAGTAACCGAACAACTAGGACGGCAACAACTCGAACGATGGCAGGCGCGTTACGAAGTCGAGCACCCCTTGCTCTTCGGCGGGCTGGCCAGCAAGGAGCGCGTCGCTGCTGCGTTCCCCGACCTGAACACCTTCCGCAGCTATCCCACGTTGATCTTCGTTGGACGTCATGGCCGAGTGCGTCACATCTACAGCGGCTTCTACGGCCCCGCCACAGGCGACCTATACACCGACATGGTCGCCGAGCTCGACAGTCGCTTGCAGGCACTGCTCACGGAGACGCGTTGAACGCGCACGCGCTCGTACCAGGCAAACGCTATCGAGTGCTGCAGGATCTGCCCGACGCCCCGACGGGAACGATTCTGCGATTCGAGCGACGCCAGCACGTCGTCTATGACGGCTACGATATTCACCACTTCACGGCGTTGGACGATGGACGCAGTGTCCCCCTGTGCGAGATCGACCCGAGAGTTGAGCAAGCGCTGCCTCGACTCGAGGAATTCCTCGAAGTCCTCGGCTGGTGACAAACGGTGAATTCGAGGACAAAGATGGGCCAGTCGTTTAACTTGACATGTGGATCACGAGGACAAAGATGGGCCAGTCGTTTAACTTGACATGTGGATGTCCACGAGGACGAAGATGGGCCAGTCGCTTAACTTGACATGTGGATGTCCATGAACCGCGGCCGGCGAATGCAACCAAGCATCACTTCCTTGTCCCAGGGAGCGAGAAGGGCCACGGGCACGGGCAAGGCCTTTCGCAAATTGGTCGACGCGAACACGAGCGCACTTCGTGCTTTGTGCCTCGGACATCTTAGTGAGATCGTCGTGATATGGGGACTCCGAAAGTAAACATGTGCCTATTCGTGCTCGCCCTCGCCACGATGCTGGCATGCGGCAACGAGGTCGACGGCGCTCGAGATGCAGATGCTCGAGATGCAGATGCTCGAGATGCAGATGCTCGAGATGCAGATGCTCGAGATGCAGATGCTCGAGATGCAGGTGCTCGAGATGCAGGTGATACGGACGGCGGCAGAGGGGCTGCGATATGGTCGAACGATTTCAGCGAGCACACGGTGCGGTGGGAGCCACCCGCTTCAGGCTTTCACTTCCAGGGCGGCACACTCGCGAACCCGGGAGCCAACGAGCCCGCAGGTTGGACGGGATACAAGGCACAGTTCGGGGAGCCCCGTGGGAGCGACTTGGCGATCGTCCCGGGCGCGGGAACCGGGGGCACGCCCGCGGCGCGGATCCGCTACCCTCATCACGGCGGGACCGCGGGGGCTATCTCTCTCGTCAAGTGGTTACCGGGCCCCATGCCCAATCGAATCTGGGTCGGCTGGCGCTTTCGGGTCAGCGAGAACTGGCGCTGGATAGGGGACACCACGGGGGGCCCCTTTTGGAAGATGCTCCGCGTTTGGCAGGACGTGCAGCCAGGCACGGTCGTCGACGGGAACCCGACCATCGAACCCTTCGGGGACATCGGGTCGCCGAACGCGGAGAATGAGAAGCACTACGCGGTGGTCTCCTATGGCGGTAGCCTCGGTTGGACCCGCCCGACGGGCGGCTCGCGATGGCAGTCCCTCGCCGCTGCCTTCGACGCAAACACGCTCGGTAACTCGTCAGGGGGAACGCGCGTGACTATCGCGCCCTCATGGCCAGCGCCCGCTACCGATCCCCTCCACAGCAGCGGCTACGTGCCCTATCTGTTTGGCGACGTCGACGTCGACGGGCACTTCGTGAGCCGGACGCCCCAGCAATGGCACGAGATGGAGATCCTCCTCGACTACAACGACGGGTCGTGGCCGTCCGACACCGGCGTCTACGAGGTCTGGTTCGACGGTGTAAAGCAGGACCTCGCCGTGCCCGGCAACCCTGGATTCAGCCGACAAGACGGGACCGGCGGCCCTGTGGATCCGTACACGGATCACCCGACTGCCCACTACGGGCTGGGGCCGAACATGTTTGTGCTCAATGACAACGCCGCTATAACGGGCGCTTGGGACCAAGACTCCGAGCCCGGCATGGACACCACGGTTGTGGTGAATCACGGTGCGGTTGGCGAGGCGCTCGACATCGAGCTGGCCGACGACTGGGGGCCGCTCGATCCGGGCGATGAGGTGTACCTGATGCGAGTCGACCGCCTTGGGGCTGATCAGTTGTTTTCACCACTGGTGTCCTACAACCCTGCCACTCGCCGGGCCACCGGTCGATTTGGGCACAGAACCTGGTCCCCCATGCCGGGGGATCAGGTGCGGCTTTATCGCGCCAAGTACGCCTACTACGACTACTTTT
>JAVJHY011184504.1:0-14836 GCA_035593235.1 Phascolosoma agassizii | reverse complement strand
CACTTGGAGTCTCAAGCTGGGGTAGAGCACTTGAGCCAAATGCAGGTCTCTGGAATGATGGCCCCTCTTGTATTGGTGGTCAAGGCCGAAGATTCTATCTTATTGCCTAAGCACCTGAGTGAGGTTGCCAAGTTGACGGATCGCCTAAATAAAAATCCTATGATAGAACATGTTTTCGGGGTGTTGCCAGCCCAAAGTGAGGCCCGTCAAACCTTGATTCAGCAGATCCCACTTTTGGAAGTGCTCTATCCGGATCTCTTTCGGTTTTTTGTGAGTGGGGACAAAAGTATGACCTTATTACAGGTGATTCCCAAGCGTTTGATTGACTTTGAGCAGGTTGTTGACTTGTGTGAAGAAATTCGAGAGGAATGGCGACCTGAGTTACAAAGCAAAGGGTTGACCCTTTTAACTGCTGGGGCACCCTCTGTGACCCTTGACTATAATATTGCGACCTTTGCCCATCTCAACGAAATTATTTTTGGTGTGATTATTGTGACTTACTTTCTTTTACTCTGGTCTTTGCACTCTTATTTAATTGCTCTAAAAGCTATTTTACTCAATCTTTTGTCAGTGGGTGTGAGCTACGGCATGATCACCATGATTTTTCAATGGGGTGTATTAGAGCCTTGGATTCACACCTCTTCAATTATGGCCTATGTTCCCCTTATGCTTTTTTGTATGATTTTTGGCATGTCAATTGATTATGAGGTGTTTTTAATGTCTCGAATTAAAGAAGAGTATGACAAAGGGGCCTCAAATGAGGAGGCCACTGCTTTGGGCATTAAAGCAACCGGAGATGTTATTTCCTACGCTGCTCTGGTGATGTGCCTGATTTTTGGTGCCTTTACTTTGGTTGAGGTTTCAATTATTCGGCAATTGGGGTTTGGCTTGGCAAGCGCAATTTTGATTGACGCCACTTTAATTAGAATGATTCTGGTTCCTGCATTTATGAAGCTGGCTGGCAAATGGAATTGGTATCCAGGATAGGTTCTGTTAAGTCAGACAGGCCATCTGAAATGGCCTTGTAAGTCACAAACATGAATTGATCCCGGCTTTCCAGAGTGTATTTTGTACTCTCAATAGTGGGCAGAATTTTGATTTTAATGCACCCTGGATTGATTTTCTTTTTCTTAGGGGGAAGGGCTTGGTAGCTGCCATCAAGTACAAAAGGAACCACGGGTAGTTTTGATTCTAAAGCAAACATGAAGGCCCCTTTTTTAAACGCTTTCAATTTGCCATTGCGGGTCCGGGTGCCCTCAGGAAAAAAGCAGACGTTTTGTTTTTTTTCGATGAGTTTGGCCGTGCCCGATTGAATGCTACTAATGGCCTTCTGAGGATCGCTGCGATCTACGGGGATGTGTCCCATAGCGAGCATGGCTTGGCCGAACAGAGGTACTTTAAATAAAGTGTGCTTGGTTACAAAAACAGGGGGGTGGGGAAAATGTGCCATCATTGCCAAAACATCGAACATGCCCTGGTGATTACCGACCAAGATAATAGGAGATTCAGGCAAATTCTCTAAACCCTCAATCTCCACTTTGACCCGAGTTGCCCAAAGAATCCAGCGGGCCCAATTGCGGCTAATGCTTTCCATTTTGCTCAAAGGAAAATTTAGCAAACTACCGATAATGCCCAATGAACCAAAAATGCCTGTGGCAATCATGGTCATTAAGGACCCAATTAAAAAGTATAAGTTTGGCATGGTTTAAGATGTTAACTTAATTTTGAGCGAACATTCTGTGTTCAACTGAGCGCGAAACAGCACCGCTGCTGATGCCGATATTGCTTGGGGTCATCACGAAGATGCCGTCTCCAATACGTTCATGAGAGCCGTCAAGGGCAAAGGTAGAGCCTGAAATAAAGTCCACTAAACGTTGCGACTCACCCTCATCCATGGCCTCTACATTGACCACGACCATACTGCGGTTTTTTAGGTGGTGAACGGTCATTAAAGCGTCATTAAAATCTTTGGGACGCAGTACAACGACTTCCTGATGGGCGTCTTTGTGGGAGTGAAGGGCGATAATATTATCGTTTCCGTTTTCACCGATCATAGGAATATCAAAAGCGTGATCCGCAATCATATCTGTGTCTTGTGCAAATAAATATTTAATTTTTTCCCAAAATGTCACGATGGGTTACGTCCTTTTCTTCTTGCATTTATAGCTGATTCTAACAAATAATAGTATTAAAAGACTGTGACCAGATATACCTCTTAAAAAAACTTGTCAATCCCTCTGGTTTCGCGGTTAAATGAAAGTAATATTTTATTAGGGAGTCATCCTATGAGAAACGATCGTTATGCGCCTTCCGTACCTGGCTGGCAGTCAACAGGAATGAGTCAAAGTGTCTTTGATACCAAAGTCATGCCTTTGTTTGGCTTGGGTTTATTAATGACCGCACTTGCTGCTTATTTGGGGCGCAATTTGCCTTATTCGATTTTTATTCTGGCATTTGTTGGTGAGCTTATTCTGATTTTTACTGCAGGCACTTGGCAAAAAATTGAAAACGCAAGTATCAATATTGGGCTTTATATTTTATTTACAACCTTAAGCGGCCTTACTTTGGTACCTTTGCTGAGGTGGGCAGGTCTTGTGGGAGGACCCCAGTTGATTGCCCAAGCTTTAATGGTAACTGGGTTGACCTTTGGTGGGCTAATGCTCTTTTCGTTTGTGAGTAAAAAAGACTTCTCATTTATGGGCCGTATTTTGACCATGGCTATTCTGGGTTTGATTGTGGCTGCTGTTGTGAATATCTTTATTGGCGGCACGACATTTGCTTTAATCATCTCCTTCTTTGGGGTTTTGATTTTTTCTGGGTTTGTTTTATATGACATGTCTCAAATCAAGCAAAATATGTCCGATGACCAATACATTATGGCTGCAATTATGTTATACCTTGACTTTATTGGCTTATTTCAAAGCATATTGAGAATTATGGGTATTATGGGCGGGGACGATTAAAAGCGGATTGGATTTTAAAAGTTTAAGTCTTCACTTTGGTTTTAAACCAGAAAAATAAAACTTAATTTATAGAATGGTAATTATGCACGAAAAACATGCCCTTGCACATCAATTAATTCAAAGTATTTCTCAGTCTGTGATTGGCAAACAGGAACAGGTTGAGCTGATGGTGACTGCCTTTATTGCTGGGGGGCATATTCTTCTGGAAGACATCCCTGGGACAGGTAAAACGTTAATGGCCAAGTCCTTGGCCCAGTCTTTTTCAGGTTCTTTTAAGCGGATTCAATTTACTGCAGATATGATGCCCTCTGATGTGACGGGGACAACCATCTACAATATGAAGTCCGGGGAATTTGAATTTGTTCCGGGTCCTATTTTTTCTCAAATTGTTTTGGCTGATGAAATCAACCGGGCAACCCCCCGGAGTCAATCAGGCCTTTTAGAGGTGATGGAGGAAAATCAGGTGACCATGGATGGCCAGACCTACCCTGTTCCTGATTCTTTCTTTGTGATAGCGACCCAGAACCCATTGGAGTCTTATGGGACCTTTCCCTTGCCTGAATCTCAACTGGATCGCTTTATGCTCTCATTTTCTATGGGCTACCCTGCTTTTGAAGATGAGATGACTATTTTGAAGTTGCACCGAGAAAATACTTTAAAGACCCAGACCCATTCCTTACATCATCAATTGAAACCACTTTTAAGCTCTGAGGATCTTAATGCGATGAATCAAGCCGCAAGCCAGGTTGAGGTGAGTGATGAAGCGGAGGTTTACCTCTTGAAAATCGTAGCTGAAACCCGCAAGCCAAATTTATTTGGTCATGGGGCCAGTACGAGGGCCTCAGTGGCCTTCTTCCGAGCCGTACAAGCTTATGCGTTTCTAAAGCAGAGAAGCTTTGTTATACCCGACGACATTAAGTATTTGGCACCTTATCTCTTAAGTCACCGTGTGGTGACAGTTCAGCCAACAGGCCGTAATGAGAAATTTTCAATGCTTAAGGATTTGGCTGCAAGGGTTTATCAAGCCCAATAAAAGTAACCATTAAAAAAGGCACTCTCAGCGAGAGTGCCTTTTTTAGAATGGGGCTAGAATTATTCTTCTTCTTCTTTTTCAGTAGGAGATTTACCGTATTTTTTACGGAAGCGCTCAACACGTCCTTCTGTATCAACAAATTTCATTTTGCCGGTAAAGAAAGGGTGAGATGCACTGGAAATCTCCACTTTGAATAAAGGATATTCATTGCCATCTTCCCAAGTAATCGTATCTTTTGTTTTGGCTGTTGAACGGGTCAAAATAGCGAAGTCGCTAGAGATGTCCTTATAAACAACCGGTCTGTAGTCAGGATGTATTCCTTGTTTCATAGTTTTATACCCAGTTTGTCTCAAGATTAATTTTTGAAAATATTGAGACAAAGTATAGCATATTCAAGTCTTAGATCGAGAGGGGGTAGTCCTGATAATTAATAGATCTTTTTATAAACCTCTTAAAAAAGGAGGGAAAGAATCTTGTGGATTCAGCTGACCGTGTATGATTTTTTCACTTATTTCGATTAAAACCTTAACCATATGTTGAATCACCCAAGTGTAGTTTTCAGTCTGTATGCGCTCAGGGGTGAAATCGGGAATGGGGTTCATGAAATCAATGGCATAGGGAATGCCGTCCCGAATAGCAAATTCAATGGTATTCATATCATATCCCAGACAGGACACAATGGTTTGAGCGTCTTGTAAAATGCGGGTTTCAAGGGCTGGATCTAAAAACTGGCGGCGGGCTGTGTAAGCGTGTTGGTCTGGGATATATTCAATGGGCAAAATATGATTTTTACCCAAGGCGATGCATCTCACGTAGTGTTGATAGTCTATTTTTTCCTGAAGCATCATGACCAACTCTCCCGATGCTTCATAAGCCTTAATGAGTTCAGCTTTTGTGTTTACAAAATAGACATTTTTCCAACCCTTGCCGTCATACGGCTTGAGTACGGCAGGCAAACCGATATGTTCAATGATTTCGTCCCAGTTGAGAGGGTGTTCTATATTCAGTAGATCCAAATTGCGCTGAAAACCATCCAGGTATTTGGCTGAGGGCAAGCATAGGGTTTTAGGGAGGTTTATTTTATGCTGTAAGGCCAAGGAGCAATTGAAAAATTTGTCATCAGCACTGAACCAAAAAGGATTATTAATAACATAGCAGCCATTGAGTAAAGCCGTTTTAAGGTAGGTGCGGTAGAAAGGAACCAAATGTGATAGGCGATCAATCAAGATATGGTAACGGGGCTGAAAATTCATTGGGGTGGCCCCAATTTTGATGAGCTCAATGGCAATCCGCTCTTCTGAAACCACTTCCATTTCATCAATGAGGTCATAGATAAAAGGCCCTGTTCTGGGGGTGTCTAAAATACCGATACGAATGATGGGCTGTGTCATAGGATGTTTAATACCTTGTGTGATCTTCTTTCTGTATTACCCATATTATGCCATTTTTAAGTTTCAATTTGGAGGGTGTTTTTTCAATAAAAAAGCCCTCCTTAAAACTTAAGGAGGGCTTTTTTATTTGGTTTGATTACCCCCAAAGGGCACCCCATGCGTTTTTCAAGCGATCTGTGAATCCAGGGGCTTGATTTGCCGAAGCCTGAGGGCCGGGTATATTTTGAGCTGGAAATTGACCACCGGGGGGCGGGGGTGTTCCGGGTGTTCCCTGAGTGCCATAGGCTGGAAACTGCTGTGGTGCTGGTGCTGTCCGAGGCTGTTGACCATATAATGGCTGTTGCAACTGCTGTTGGGGAGGCATTAGGGTTTGAGGGGTTCTTGCTTGAACATGAGGGTAGTTCTGGGGAACAATCGGCACCAATGGAGCCTGCTGCCTTGGTTGGGTTGCTTGAGGCGCTTGAGCTGGCTGCGCTCCCGCTTGTAGGCGTTGGGCAATATTATTGTATTGCGCTATTTCCTGAGGTTGGGGCTGATAGTTTTGCTTTACTTTTTGCTCTAACTGCAGGGCCCATTGGACCTCTTGTTGGCTGACGCCTGCCATTTGAGGTGTTGCTTGCTGTTGGGGAGCAACAGGCCGTTGGGGGCTTGTTTGTTGAGCGGTTCCCACAGGCGCTTGTTGTTGGGCCATGCTGGCCTGAATGCGCTGGGCAATGCTATTGTATTGGGCTGTTTCTTGAGGGCTAGGTTGATGTCCTTGCTTGAACTTTTCTTCCAGATCTAAAGCCCATTGAACCTCTTGTTGGCTAACGCCCGCCATTTGAGGGGGAGCAGCAGCCTGTTGGGGAGGCAGAGCGGCTTGAGGTCTCATTGATTGATTTGCTGCCGGTGCTGTTAGGCGGGCCGGAACATTTTGCATGCCAGCACCGGGGGCGGTTTGGGGAGCGCCTCTCAATGACGTGGGTACATTTAGCATGGGTTTCCCACTGGGAGATGCGATGGGTTGAGGCATATTAGGCACTGTAGGAGATGCAAATGGCTTGCTCCAGGCAGACCAGTTGCGAGGGCCGCTAGGATTTTGGGCTGCGGGTTGTTGTGCTGCCGGTTGTTGCGCTGCTTGTAGGCGCTTTGCTATGTCCTCATATTTTGCTGTTTCTTGAGGGGTGGCGGCTTGTCCACTTTTGACCTTGGCTTCTATTTGCATGGCCCATTGAATTTCTTGTTGAGAAACAGGGGTGGCTTGAGGAGCGGCTGGCTGTGCAGCAGGCTGTTGTGATGCTTGTAAGCGCTTTGCAATGTCTTCATACTTTGCTGTTTCTTGGGGGGTGGGTTGCTGTCCACTTTTTGCTTTGGCTTCTATTTGCATGGCCCATTGAATTTCTTGTTGAGAAACAGGGGCGGCTTGAGGAGCGGCTGGCTGTGCAGCAGCAGGCTGTTGTGATGCTTGTAAGCGCTTTGCAATGTCTTCGTACTGGGCTGCCTCTTGGGCGCTGGGTTGCTGTCCACCTTTAACTTTGGCTTCTAACTGCATGGCCCATTGAATTTCTTGCTGAGAGACAGGGGGGGCACTTGGCAATGATGACGGGGGAGCCATGCCGCCTGTTTGGCCTTGGCTAAAGGCTTGGCGAATGCGGGCAATTTTATCATCGATATTGCTTGAAACACGATCGATATCATCAGGAGAGCTGGGGGGGACAAAGCTATCAGAGGCCATCGCTGGCGAAGTCGCAGCGGGGCCATTGGCTTGAAAACCGTAGTCTTTGGGGATGGGTGCTTGCGCGGATGTTTTATTAAACGGGCTATAAACACTGCTCCCAGTTGGTATTTGTGATGTATATGTCATTTGATGTCTCACCCTTTCTACAGACCATTACACTTCTCATTATCGCCTGTTTTTATAAAAACATGCTTATAAAGATCTTAATTTGTTTTCAATTCAATTTTAACTTCCAAGAGCGATCCGCTTGTATTCGAGAGTAAACCTGCCCTTTGAGCCAAAGTTTGTTCTGTTTTACATCGAAGATCATTTTGTTGCTTTTAAACACAGATGCCCCTTTTTTTATCGTGACGGCCCCTTGCATCACAATTTTACTGACCTTTTGTGTTTTTTGATCAATGTAAACTGTGGCTTTTGTGCATTTTGCCTGGTATTGATCAAAAGAGAGGCGAACGTTTTTTTCAAATACAGTGGTTTTTTGGTTTAGATCGAAGGTCACATGATCTGCAAAAACCTCGATGGCCTTACTCTTTGCCCACGCCTCTAAATAAGGCGCTTGCCAGAGCAGAATAATAAGTAGCAGTACTCTAAAATGCTTGATCCTCAAAATAACCTAAATCACGTTCTTTTGCTGTTTTGGCCGTGCCTTTTCGGGCGCCTGCATTGCCCTTAACACCTGGTAAATTAGGGTTTTTACCCCCAAGGGCGGGCGGCTTCCCACCCCGACTTGCCTTTTTGATGGGCTTGGGTGGGGGCAAGCGCTTTTTAGCAGACGAAGCCCTATTTGCTGTCAATGCAGTGTTTTTGACTTTGGGAAGTGCTTTTTTATCTTTCTTAACAGGGGCCTTGTCTTTTTTGCTGCCCCCATCACCAAAGAGGTCTTTTCCAAAAGAAGGGAACTCAATGGATACTGCTGAAAAAGAATTGTTTTTGGGATCTTTAATAAACTGTCCCAGATAGACAAACACGGCAACCGATGACATTAGTAGCCATTTTATAGAGAGCCAAACAAGCAGACCCATGCGGCCAAAGATTTTGAAAACACGGGCTATGTTCTCGAAGATAGCTTTGGTAATAGGAGAGCGCACCACGGCCAAGGAGACCTTATTCAAAGCCCAAATGAATTTGACTAAGCCCTTGCTAAAGAATTGGGTTACAGCAGCCATGGCTTTGATGATGGGGCTATTTGCCAAAATAACAACGCCCCAAGTCAAGGCCCGAATAAAACGGGCAATGCCTTTGTCTACAATGCGAATTAGCTCTAAGCTCCAGTCTTTGACGACCCGGTTGGCTTGACGGGCCCCATACACCATGACTGAGCTATTGAAAGTCTCTCCCGCTTGTTTCATGGCAGACTCAACCTCACCTGCAAGATCGAAGTCGATCTCAGGCATATCATCACTTTCTTCAGCGGCCTCATACTCTTCTAAGTCAGTGGCTTTTTCGCCCTCTGGCAAGCCCGCTTCAAGGGTTTTTAAGACCTCATCTAAAATAGCTACCGGGGCTTTTCCTACTGAGGTTTGAATATAGAGGTAAAATTTGTATTTTGATTTGCTGCCTAAAAATTCATGGATAAAGCCAACATGAGATGAAGGGGTTCCGGGCAAGTAAAAAATAGCCAATAGTTTCATTCGGTCTGTTTTTTTACGCTGTTGGGACACTTTTTTACGAAAATCTGGTGGCAAGAGTTGGTTGAGTACTACCCGCAATCGGGGGTTGACGGGTCTCAACACAATGCCTGCTTTTTTTAGGCTTTCCGGGATCGCTTCATTGAAGCCAGGCAGTGGGGTGGGATGAATGGCATGACCCAGAGGGGTGTTGTTGAGTTCTGATGCAAACCCAGCTCGCCATTGAATTCCTTTTACTTTAAAAGAGACCGTTTGTACACGTCTGTTGTCTGATGACTGTAAAGCAAGGGTGTCGTCCCCCCCACTGGATTCAGCCACATTGCGAAAACTGGGTTGGATATCAGGTTTGGCTGTGTCGGTATAGGCGCTGCCAATCACATTGCGACTGGGAGCAATTAAGGTGTCGTCATCAATGTCGTCTTCAGTAAATGGATCCACTGGGTTGAGATTGGCTGCAATGACCCGTTGAGGGGTTTTTTTCTCTTTGAGGGCTTGCCCAAACTTGCGTTTGTCGGGTTGGTAGGCCCCTTTTGTTCTCGCTAGAGCCAGAGAATCTTCTGCATCTTGAAAGCTATTTTTAGCTTCACCATCAGCCTCTACGGGCGCTGGTGGCAACTGGTTCGTATTCTTCTTTGGACCCTTTTCATCTTCAGCCATGACCCTAACCCCATGTAAGCCTTTCAGAACGATGTCTTTATTTTGATTATAGCATACCCATCAATTTGGCACGGGGCTTCAAAATGAGGTAAAATAGGGATTGTATACTGTTTAATTTTACCCCTCTCAGAATACATCGAAAAAGTTCACATAAAAGTAGGTTAACAAAGATAAGCCCTATGCTAGAGCAAAAAGAAAAAGAAGAAATGCTTTCATCCAAATTAACTTCTGAGGCAGGCGATTACGATGCCTCACAAATTCAGGTGTTGGAAGGTCTTGAGCCTGTTAGAAAAAGACCTGGTATGTATATTGGAAGCACTGGCGAAACTGGGCTTCATCACTTGGTCTACGAAGTTGTCGACAACGCGATAGATGAGTCTATGGCTGGGTTTTGCGATAAGATTTTAGTGACCCTTCATCCTGACTCTTCGATTGAGGTCGAAGACAATGGCCGAGGTATCCCCGTTGATATTCACAAAAAAACAGGGACATCAGCTCTTGAGACAGTGATGACTGTTTTACACGCTGGGGGTAAGTTTGGTGACGGTGGCTATAAAGTCTCTGGTGGACTTCACGGTGTGGGTGTGTCTGTCGTAAATGCCCTGAGTGAATGGTGTGAAGTGCGTGTAAAAAGAGATGGGAAGCTTCACTTTCAACGTTATGAACGTGGCGTACCGATTGGGAGCATCGCTGTGATTGATGAGAGTATTGAGGGAACTGGAACCACAGTTCACTTTCTTCCCGACACCCAAATCATGGAGAACCTTGATTTTAAACCCGATATTTTGGCCAAGCGCTTTCAGGAGCTGTCTTTTCTAAACCAAGGAATTCATATTGATTTCAAAGCAATTTCTATTGATGAGGAAACCGGCGAAAAACTGGTTCGCAATGACGTTTTTCATCACACTGGTGGGGTTGTTGATTTTGTCAGCCATTTAAACGCCAGTAAAGATGCCCTGTATCCTGAGCCTTTGTTTGTAAAGGGCCAAAAGGACGAGGTTTACGTAGAACTGGCCGTTCAACATACTTCAGCCTATAGTGAAAATGTCCAAAGCTTTGTGAACTGTATCAACACAGTGCATGGTGGGACCCATGTTACCGGTTTCCGTTCCGCGATAACCCGGATCATAAATGACTATGCTCGCAGCAGTAATTTGCTAAAAGAAACAGAAGACAATCTCTCTGGTGAAGATGTGCGTGAGGGTCTGACCGCTATTATTAGTGTGCGTTTGCCTGAACCCCAGTTTGAAGGCCAAACCAAGGCTAAGCTGGGTAACCCAGAAGCCCGTGGTGCTGTTGAGCAGGTTATTTCAGAAGGTTTAAAAGACTATCTGGATCGCCAACCCAATGAAGCCAAGATTATTATTGGTAAGGCTGTTGACGCGGCCCGTGCCCGTATGGCAGCTAAAAAAGCCCGTGATTTGGTGCGCCGCAAATCTATTTTAGAGTCCACCACTTTACCTGGGAAATTGGCTGATTGTTCTGAAAAGTCACCAGAAAAAAGTGAGTTGTTTCTAGTGGAGGGGGATTCAGCGGGTGGTTCGGCCAAGCAAGGCCGTGACCGTCACTTCCAAGCGATTTTGCCTTTAAGAGGTAAAATTCTAAACGTTGAAAAAGCCCGTGAGCATAAAATTTATGAAAACAATGAAATCGAAGCCATTCTGGTGGCCACAGGTATTGCTGCTGCCAAAGAGCGTGACCCTGATGCACCTGAGCCAGAAGATGATGAGGAAATGTATTTTAATACAGCCAAGCTTCGTTACCATAAAATCGTCATCATGACAGATGCGGATGTGGATGGGGCGCATATTAGAACACTTCTATTGACTTTCTTTTATCGCTTTGCCCGTCCTTTGGTAGACCAAGGTTTTGTTTATGTGGCCCAGCCTCCCCTCTATAAAATTGAGGTGGGTCAAAAAGCCCATTATGTCTATAACGATGCTGAGCTTGAGAAGTTCTTGGCAGCCCAAAGTGGCAAGCGCAAGATCAATGTGTCACGCTTTAAAGGCTTGGGCGAGATGATGCCCCAGCAATTATGGGATACCACCATGGATCCTGATCAGCGTACCCTGCTTCAAGTTCAGGTGGATGACGCTGCCGAAGCAGATCGTATCTTTACGGTCTTGATGGGCAGCAAGGTTGAAACCCGTCGCGAGTTTATTGAGAAATACGCCCGTGAAGTGAAAAACTTAGATATTTAAGATTTTTAGCTGAATGATGCCTCCCCAATTTAAACCTCTATTGCAGAGCACAGGTTTGGGAGGCATTTATGCGTTTTTGGCCTGTATCAGTTTGGCTTCTGGCGGTCTTGTTTCTCACTTTTCATATCTTTTGGCCTTGGGCTGGGCCTGTGTGGGGGCACTTTTGATGGGCAGCATGGCTTTGGGCTTGAGGGTTTTAAAGCAGGATCTTTTCCCACCCGCTTTTTATTGGGTGTTGTGGGTCAATGCCTTGATACTGCTTTTTTTATTGTGGGGTGAGCCCACTTTGGTTTCAGCTCCTGCTGTTAAGCATGTGCATTAAAGGGCTAGTTCTGATTCTATTTTGAATAGATGCCATGCTAAAATTCTAGCCATTGTATATTCATAGGAGAAGACAGCATGCATTTACCCACCGGACTCTACCAGCATTATAAAGGCCCTTTGTACGAGGTCATGGATCTGGCCCGCCATTCTGAAACAGAAATAGAGCATGTGGTTTACCGCACCTTATACGGGGATTTCAAAACTTGGATTCGGCCTTTGGATATGTTTCAAGAGGAAGTTGAATACAAAGGTAAGACCCTGCCCCGCTTTCGCTATTTGGGAGATGAGAGTGAGTCAGATACTCTATTGACCCTTTACCATACGCCTTTTAGTCGTTCTGTGAGGGTCAAATTGCTTTTAGATATGATGAAAGTGCCTTATCAATTAGAAACTGTTGATCTTTCTAATAAATCTGATGACTTTTTAGAACTCTCACCTTATGACTGCGTGCCTTTAATCACCCAAGGCGATGTGGTTCTCTATGAGTCGGGAGCCATCTTTTTATATTTGGCAGACCGCTATCCTGAATCCCAAATGATCCCACCTTTAAACAGTCCGGCCAGAGCTGAATTTTATAAATACTTAATGCTTATTCTGGCCTCTTTAGAGCCTGCTTTATTGGCCCTTGAAACCCATAAGGATGAGGAGGTTGCCCAAAATGATCTTAAGAAAGCCCTGATGGGAATTGAAGACACCTTGAATGTACCTTATGTTTTGGGGGATCAGTTTTCAGCCATAGATATTTTACTCTGGTCAGAGCTTTGGTGGATGCAGGCAGCCGCCAAGGTTTCTTTGACAGCCTATCCTATGCTGCATGATTATTATCTGGCCCACCAAGATCGCTTTGAAGCCTTACTTTAAAGGTCTATTTTAAAATAAAAAAGCCGGGCCATCACAGGTCCGGCTTTTTTATTTGATTTAGAACAAGTTAAGGGGTAAAGACGAAGCTTTCATCACCAAAGAGCATGATTTTGCCATTCTCAAAGACTTTGACGTCATATAAGTTTTTGACTTTGCCTTTGGAACTGAGTTTTTTGAGCATGGGGGTAAGGTCCTTCCATGTTTTGCCGCCATCGGTACTTTGAACTGCCCAACCGCCTTTGGCATTGGGAACAAAGTTGCCTACTGCGACAATGGTGTCACCGGCACCGTCTACGGCACGGCCATCACGGGCACTGTCTTCATACTCAAAGCCATGGTCATCCAGTTCAATGTCTTTCCAATTGCTTCTGTCATAGCAATCACTGCCAGCATCACAGAGATAAATGAGTGGCATAAAGGCTCCACTGGTCTGATCGGTGCCCACAGTGATAATGCGGCCATTTTCCCACACCTTGAGATCCATCATCTCACCATTTTTACGGTCTTTTTGTAATTGAATGGTTTGAAAATGGAAGGTGGCATCAGGATCCTTTGATGGCAAGCGCACATTGGCTGGGTTGATAATGTGACGGCCTGTGGCGTAGAACTTGTCATTTACAGCTTGCAGGGCTGTGACTTGGTAAACCCCTTTGGCCGGATCCTTAATCCGTTCTTCACCCAAACCTCTGATTTCACACCAAGTATTGGTGCTATCGGGAGTATACTCACTTTTTTCTTTGCTGCCATCACAGTGGCTGTTGAACCAGGCTTTGCCTTTGGCATTGTTTCCGGGGAAATAAGCGGCTGTGGTGCCTGTGAGTGACTCAGATAGAATTTGTCCATCAGAGGTGACCGCGACATTTTCACCTTGGGCCAGAGAGGTAAATGCATTGTTGCCACGGACATAGAGTTCGGTAAAGTCGAATTTGCTAGGGTTGCTCTCATCGACCTTGACCACAGGCACACTGCCCATAGCACCACTGATATACATGGTTTTATCTGGGGCACGGGTGATGCCTTGGACTTTCATTCCACCAAATTTTCTTTGGGGTGCCCAATTCATGCCGCCGTCAGTGGTGGTGAACAGGCCATTGTCTCCCCGTTTTCCACAGCCCCAAAAGCCAACTTCGGTCGTGTCCCACCACATGGCGGCTTTGTCAGCACAGGGAAGGGTTCCACTAAAGAGGGCCCAGCCCTTGCTGTTTGAGCTTGTTTCACTTGGGGTGGTTGAATTGCTTGTGCTGCCACTATTGTCAGTGGGGTTGCTGGTCTTGGATGAACCTGTTTTTGAATCTGAGTCTGATGTTGTTGTGTCTTTGCTCCCATCAATAATTGCATTGATGGCGCTGCTGTCACAGGCACTCAGGCTACCCAACACTAATGTGCCCAGGGTCAAAGCGCAGATCTGTTTTTTCCAATGGTATGTCATATAAGTCCTCCGGTGGTTCTGTGTGTTCAATACTTACTTTGTACTCGACTTTGAAAGGGGAGTCAATATGCGAACTCACATTCTTAAGTTATAAGCTAAAGTTTTGTGAATTTGATCTAAATCAATGTTTGGCTATATGGTCATGCTCTATGCTTCAACCACTATTGAAGGAAGCCAAAAATATGACTAAAAAACCACATATTGTGATTATTGGCGGTGGTTTTGGTGGGCTTTTTACGGCCCAGCATTTAAAACATGCCTCTGCTGAGATTACCTTGATTGATCGCCGCAATTTTCATTTGTTTCAGCCCTTGCTTTATCAAGTGGCAACAGGGGGGTTATCCCCCGCCAATATTTCAGCCCCTTTAAGAGATATTTTAAAAAAGCAAAAAAACACCCGTGTGCTTTTGGCTGAGGTGACAGGATTGGATCCCCAAAAGCAAACCCTTGATTTTAAAGATGCTCAGGAGTGTATAGTCAATCTGTAATGTAGGGTGAGGATATTAAATAGGGGTCAGAGTGAATTATTTAGTTGAGCTATAGCCTATGAATAATCGACACTGACCGCTATTTAATATTTATTACTCTTTCTCAACTAAGACTCTTTGTCTCACCATTTCAGCTTCTAAACG
>JAVJHY011184503.1:0-64377 GCA_035593235.1 Phascolosoma agassizii | reverse complement strand
TCGCACCCTTCTTAAGTTCCTTGAAGGGGTACGCCTTGAATCGGCCGTCGATCTCGAGACCCATAACAATCTCTTTACGGCGGTACATCTTGCTCGAATGCGAAACCGGGAAAAACAGTGTGCCTTCCCTGCCGTAGTTCGGGTAAGGATCCACTCGGTAGTTTCGCGAATGGCCGGTCTTGTTCGAGAGAACCAAGGTCTCGGGATTCCGTTGCACCCATTCCTGCCAACTGGTGTGTGACAACGGCAGCTGTTGCAGCCGTGTTCCTTGCATCGAACCAGTGATGGCCTGAACCATCAGTTGCGACCACAAGGAGCCGGTTTCGCGGTCGTACATCAGTACATCACTGTTGTACAACAGCCCCGAAACGCCAAACTCATAACCGCGACCTTCTATCTCCGATTCAAATGCCGTACCACTACCGCACAATGGGCAGTAGGTGATGACGACATCGGTACCACCAATAGTGTCGTTGACGATCTCGTGATAGTTGAGAATTCGAATCGGGTAGGCGCGGGCAACGCCAGCAATCGACAGCCCCAGAACGCGGTCACGGTTTTTCAGGTATTTGGCGTCGTCAACGCTGATGAATTTGGGATCATCCAGCGAAGGGATGCCGTCGCGCGGTGGCCCGCCCTGCCTAATGTCATTCACGGGAATCAACGCGTCGTCGAGACGGAATCCATTCATGGTTTCCGCGCTGACCGTTGAGAGCATCAACGACACGATTGCTGCAACGAAAATACGGACTGGGGAATGGCCGGAGGTTTCCATCGTGTCTAAGCAGACCGGGGGCGGCCCGAATAAATTACAGTTCCGCCGCGCTAGCTACACCGAAGCCCTAAACCCATATCCACGTGCAGGTGATCGCGGTGCGCGGCATTGTAGTCCGGACCCAGAACGACGCTGAAGACATTGCAAGCATCGTCACGCACGGCACGCAAAAAGGTCTGTTGCGCTCCCCCGGCCTGCCAGTGCTTTAGCACCGACACGACGCGGCCGTCTTGCAATTCGAAGCCCGTGACATCCCACGCGTTTGCATAAGCGTGCTGGCTCATCGGCCCGCTAGTTCGGTTGTACATGCGCCGGCAGGAGTACGTGCCAACGTGGTGCACCCGCGCGAGTCCGCTGCCGAGAATTTCTCGCGCTCGATTGTCTGCACTGGTCAACCAGATGTGTGCTCCGGCGGCGAGCGGGCATTGCATCGCCGTCGGTGGTTTGCCACTCAGTGTTACGCCCGTACTCGACTCGATATGATGCGCGTTCGACCAACCGCAACTGCCGTCACCGTAATGAGATGGCAAAGACGTTGTCCGCAAGACTGGGGATCGCGATATCAGTCGTTCACACCAGGATGCAGGGGCCATGTCGATTATGGCCAACTTGATGTCCGTGGAGAACCCCGCGCGATCATCGATGTCGAGCGGCCGCCAGGGCAGATGCCTTGGCGCCAGAATCAGCTCGCCGGAAACGACAATGACGGCAAGAGCAATGGCACTACCGATCGCGAAACGCTTGCGATTCTTGCTGTTACGGAGCAACCAGCGAGTGAACGCAAGCACCGCGACAGGCGGCCTCGACAGTAGCCGCAAGACCCTGAGGATCGGGTTCATTCCTGTGAGATTTTGGCAAGCGCCTGCAGGTCGATTTTCGTGCCCGGTCGCGGCAACGTCACTTTTGCACTGTGTTCCTTGACTAGTTTGCGCTTGAAGGCCTTCGCAGCATCTTTGTCGCCATGCACGAGACAAACAGGTGGTGTTCCCGGTATTGACCCGTACCAATGGCTCATATCGTCGCAATCACCGTGCGCGGACAGTCCTCCGACCGTGGCTACCTGGGCCTTCACAGAGTAGGAGTCGCCAAATATTCGAACTTCATCGCGACCTTCAACGATGCGCCTGCCCAACGTACCGTATGCCTGGTAGCCGGTGAACAGTATGCGCGCTCGAGGCCGGAAGATATTGCGCTTAAGGTGGTGCATGATTCGGCCACCAGTACACATGCCACTACCTGCGATTACGATCGCACCGGATTCCATTTCGTTGATCCGCCGCGAATCATCGGCAGACTTCGACAAAACCAGGTTCGGAATTGATGGCATCGGGTTCATCTTCTTTGACAACTTTGTCGCCTCGTCGTCATAAAGGTGTGGATAATCCCAATACACCTTGGTCGCAGAAATGGCCATCGGACTATCGAGAAAAATTTGCCAACGATCGAGGCGCCATTTCTTAAAGTTCTTGCCGAGATGATAGAGCATCTCCTGACTGCGTCCGACGGCAAACGCCGGTATCAGAATGTTGCCTTTTTCCGCGTGCGCAGCGTCGAATATCTCCTCGAGTTCAAGCAGTGTATCGGCGCGGTTACGGTGTCTGCGATCGCCGTAGGTTGATTCCATCAAGACAAGATCGGCCCGCTTAGGGAATTCCGGATCACGCAAAATTGGTGTGTCGAACTGCCCGATATCACCGCTGAATATCAGGGTGCGCTGCTCGTTGTCGTGCGTGACTTGGACTTCCACGATCGCCGAACCCATGATGTGACCAGCATCCTTGAACCTGGCGCGTACGCCGTCACAGACATCGAACCATGTGTGGTAGCGGTGGCCCGCGATGAACGGGAGCGTTTCTTCGGCGTCCTCCATAGTGAACAGCGGTACGATGCGTTCCGAGCCAGGTTTGCGTCGACGATTGCGGCGTGCGGCGTCCGATTCCTGCAGGTAGCCGGCGTCTTTCAACAGTATTTCACAAAGGTCCTGTGACGCGTTTTGTGTGTGGATTGCCCCTGAGAAACCACGTTTGACGAGCAGCGGCAACCGGCCCGAATGATCCAGGTGTGCGTGACTCAATACAACAGCGTCGATGCGACTGGCATCGAACGGAAAAGGCTCCGCGTTGCGAGCATCCGCATCGCGACCGCCCTGGATCATGCCGCAGTCGAGTAGCACCTGCCGGTCGCCGATGCGCAGGATGTGGCAGGACCCGGTAACCTCACCCGCGGCTCCGTAAAACTCGATTTCAAACATCCGTATTCGCCATATTGCTTCAGGAGTGTTGATTCTATGTCAACCGCGATAGGGATTCGCGAAAAGTAATCGGCGAATCACACTGTCAACATTAATACCTGAATGGCACATCGACTATACTTAGCAAGAATCCACGTCATCCTGAATGAGGTCCTGTTGGTATGAGCGAATTACGATATCCCAATGAGTCACCAGAATACCGACAGGCTCGTGATGAATTGCTTGAAGCAGAAAAAGCACTGGTGGAGAAAGTCAACTCCGTTGCGGAAAAGCGCCGCCAACTGCCGCTCGGCGGCCGCTTGAAGAAAGACTATGTGTTTCAAAGGGCGAGCGACGGCAAGGTCGGTGAGGAAGTAAGATTATCTGAACTGTTTGGTGACAAACCGACCTTGCTGCTCTACAACTTCATGTACGGCCCGGGTTGGGACAATCCGTGTTTATCGTGTACATCATTGATGGACGGGTTTGACCGAACGGCTTTTCAGGTCACACATGATGCGGCTTTTTGTGGAATTGCGAAGGCCCCCGCGGAGAAAATCGACGAGTGGGCCCGGGCACGGGGTTGGACGCAGATCGATCTGGTGTCCGGTTATGACACCACCTACCAGGCTGACTACAATTGCCAGGGTGAAAACGACGACATGCAGTGGCCAGTCATGCATGTGTTCAAGAAGTCCGATGGGGAGATATTCCATTTCTGGGGCACAGAGCTACAGGGAAACCATGTCGACACAGTCTGGCCGTACTGGAATCTGATGGATTTTACGCCCGAAGGCCGTCCGGACCGTATGACGCCGCCGCAGAACTTCAGATCAGAATTTCTCGAAAAGAACTTTCTCAGTAACTAGCGTCCTCGAGGCATAAACCACGGCGATGGTCAATTCAGATCAGAGAGTATCGACCGTACTCGCGGCGGACGTCGTGGGCTACAACCGGCTAATGCACTTCGATGAGGAGCGCGCGCAAACCAAACTGGAGGAGCTGCGCTCTTTGTTTGCGGGTGTCGTTTCCGAATTTAACGGAACTGTATCTAGCGACGCCGGTTGGAGCTTGCTGGCGGATTTTACAAGTGCGGTCGACGCGCTCAGTTGTGCAATCGAACTGCAACACCGCGTGCGAAACGAGAATGCCGATGTCGAGCAGGACCAGCAACTACAACTTTGCTGCGGGCTCGATTACGGCAAAGTTACGATCGGCGAAGACACGTTATTCGGCGATGGCCTCACCGTCGCAACCCGATTGCGATCGCTGGCAGAACCGGGCGGTGTCGTCGTCTCAGCTTCAGTTGTTGATGAGGTCGGCGAGAAAGTCGATGCACGATTTGTCCATCGCGGCGAACAGTCGGTCGAAAATATTGCAGACCCGGTTCAAAGCTATGCTGTTATCGCTGCAGACGACCGCCGCACAATCAATCAGTTTTTTTCCGAACTGACTCGACGGCGAATTATTCGAACGGCCGGAGCCTACGTTGTCTTTGCATGGTTAATCGTACAAGTCGCGGACGTCATCCTGTCGGCGTTCGAGGCGCCTGCCGTTGCTATGCAGGGCCTGGTGACTCTGCTGATCGTTGGTTTCCCGCTGGCGGTGGTGCTGACATGGTCATATAACTGGGGCGCCGACGGCGTCGTTCTGACACCGGACTCCGGCTATTCCCGTCGGGCAGGACGTTGGCTGCGGTTTCTGGTGGTTGGAGGTGCCGCTGGTTTATCGGCTGTTGTTTTGTGGTTGGTGTGGGACGGTTACCTGGCGCCGGTCGAGCGACCTTCGGCTGCTCGAAATGCCGAGCGTATCGAGCAACCGGTGATTGCAGTGCTGCCATTTGAGATGACCCTGGGGAGCGAAGAAATCGAGTGGCTTGGCGAAGGGGTCGCAAACCTCGTCCGACATTCTCTCGCGGACTCGCGTCAGACCATCGTCTTTTCCGATGCCGCATCGCAATCGCTCGGGGCCAATGCGAGAGAATCCGGCATTGACTACCTGGTTCGCGGCAACTACCTGACCAAACCGGACGGTGGTGTCACCATGCTGGCGGAAATTGAGCATACGGCGACGGGTGCTATCGAAGCCGATGAAATTTCGGCTGACAACGCCGAGGAATTATTGTCCCAGGTCGACGATCTTACCCGGCGAATCTACCGCAGACTGGGGCTCCCGTACGCGACTCAGGTAGGGCAATACTCAGCTGATTTCGCCAGCGACAATATCGCTGCTTATGAGCTGTTCGTTGGCGGTCTGACCTATCTGCAGGGATTTGACTACGAGCAAGCGGCAACCTCGTTTCGTGCCGCGCTCGAGCAAGCGCCGAACTTCGCGATGGCAAAATACCGACTTGCGCAAACTCTGGAAGCAACCGGCAGCAATCGTGAGGCGTATGAACTGTTGCAACAGATCGACAGCACGACCCTCGATGAGCGAGAACGCCTATACGTTGAGGGCGCACTCAGAAAATACCTTCACAATCGCGACATCGACCAGGCGATTGCAGTCTACGAAGAGTTAGTACGTGAGTACCCATTCGATTCTGAAGCTCACCAGAATCTGGCAGAGAGTTTCTGGGTTGCATTTGACGACCAACGCGCTATCGAGCAGCTGAAGCAACTCGTCGATATCCATCCCCGCGAGGCATCGTCATGGATGGCGCTGGCGGAACAGCAGGTCGAAACGGACGACAGCGAGGGCGCCAGGGCTTCTTTGCAGAAATACTCGGCGTTACGACCCGACGATGCCTACGCCGATGCACTGGGCGGAAATCTTGCCTTTGCTCAGGGGGCCCTCGACCTAGCGCGCGAACACTATTCCAGTGCCCTGACCAAGCACCCCGGTATGGGTATTGCCGAGCTCAATCTCGCGCGGACAGAGTATTTTGACGGCAACGAAGAAGAGGCCTTTGCGCGCTGGAAGGCAATTCGTACGGGTTCGAGCGTAGAGACCGACTATCGAATCGATGCGGCGTTCGACGAAGCGGGTGCATTGCAGGGTGCCGAACGGTTTGCCGAATCGATCGACGTATTGCGGTCAGTGTGGGACGAAATTTCGAATGAGGGATTTCGTGAGTCGGTCGCGCTAACGGTCATAGCCGCATCAGAAATTGAGCGCGGGCAATACCCTGCGGCTCGCGAGCTGCTGAACGAGGCCATTGGCAAAAGGCCACATTCCGTGCAACCGACGCGTCAACTGTTCTTCCTGGGTGTGCTCGAATTAAGAGCCAACGATCGGCCCGCATTTAATGACGCACTGCAAACGCTGTCCGCATTGCCGCTGGACGCTGGTGAACGAGAAGATCGGACGCGCAATGCGGCCGTCGCCTGCCTGCAGGGACTGGCACTACTTGAGCAATCACCGGCCGACGCTGCGAGGCTGCTGCGCGAAGCCTCGTCGATCGACGGCTACAACTACCGACTGTACAAAGCCTTCCTGGTCGACGCACTCCGGCGCGACGACCAGATCGAGGCGGCCCGCAAGCTGCTCGCGGAAATCAAAGAGCCCGATCTTGCCAATCCGCGATTCGATCTGGAACTGGATCGCGCGCGCGCGAACGCACTACTGTCGCATTGACTACTCCGGTAAACGGC
Source organism: Phascolosoma agassizii (assembly GCA_035593235.1). NCBI lineage: Eukaryota > Metazoa > Annelida > Sipuncula > Phascolosomatiformes > Phascolosomatidae > Phascolosoma > Phascolosoma agassizii. The sequence continues at coordinate 57,779 of JAVJHY011184503.1, read as the reverse complement.
GAGTCCGCGTAGCTCCTGAGGTTCCGGTGCAATCCAGTGGGTCTCCGACCTCGGGGCCGCTCTTGTATCGCGCGCCGTCATCGCCGTCGCCATCCAGGTCACGGTACAACACCGTGCGCTTTTGCGGGCACTCGGGGTCGATGCTGTCCGACAGCAGGTTATCGTGATAAAGCGTCAAATCGATTTCGACCTGATTCGATATGACTTCGGTATTCGCCATTAACGCAACGTCTGCCGCGGTGAACAGACCGTTACCATCCAGATCCTCAATGTAATCCGGTGCTTCACCCGCAACCAGCACGGCCCGGACTTTTATCGTGACCGGGTAGACCTGCTCCAGCAGCTCTTCGTAAAACGGATTGTTGGCAGCGCCATTGGCTGCCGTCTCTGGAAATGGCGTGACGTAGTTGAACGGTATGATATCGCCACTGTCAACGCGAACGGCCGCATTGAACCCGGCGTATTCAGGTAACGTGCTCGTGATCGAAAAATCGAAAATTGCGATCGGCTCGAATACAGCGCCAATGGCGTGCATGTATGACGTGACGGCGCTTTTCGAACGGCCGGTTTTGAGTTCAGTCGAGACCGCCTGCGTCAGGCCTGCCATATTACGAACGATACCGGGCGTCCTCTCGAAGGTATCGCGATCGAACACGCGAGCCGCGCCGATATCCGCCATCAAAACAAGCCCCGCGTAGTCGTCATCGGCGCCGTAACCATAACCGTCAGATACAGCTTTGCCGGTATTCGGGCCTACAACAGTGTAGCCGATGCCATCTTGTTCCGGCAGACAAGCAACATTACGCGGCGTCACGCTGTCGCACGAGTCGTCGATGAGTCGCGCACGTATCGCGTCGTTGCCATCGTTACTGTTGTCGACGACGTCGAAGATGTCGCTGCGTTCGGGCTGAACCTGGAGATAGAGTTCGTCTTCAAGCAGGCTCGCGCAATTAAAATCGAACACGTCGATGGGTGGTGACATGTCTGCCATCAGTGAGCCCAGGTGCAGGCAGTTGTCGGGATCTTCGAGGACCAGTGCTTCACGATTCTGGCCCAGCGCAAACTTCTGTACAAATCCGACGGCGCGACTGGCATCGGCGCGTAGGGAAAATCCCCACTGTGTGGTCACCAGGGCACCCTTATCGTTGTCGTAGCGCAACGTCAGTATTCCGCTGTCCCTGTATCGTTTGGGTTTTTTAGTACCAGGGGATACGACTTCCAGGCTCACCAACTTGCCGGCATAGCTGGTCGTAGGCAATGCGAATGCAAAAACTATCGCCAACGAGCTGAGCATTGAGGTTATTGTTTTTTTCATTATTCCTCTCCTAATTCAGTCTACATTTATACAATTGTAGTTGTTTGAGCGTCGTTCGCCACAAAAAAAAGGGATAAGGTGGTGGTTAGTCTAATTATGTGAAATAGAATGGAGGTTGTTGTCACCTTTTCTTTTCCGTCCTGCGGAGCTAATGCATGCAGAACTATCTTTGTCCGTACAAGTCTGAAGTGCTGTGAAGGCACTGCTGTTACTGACATCGCTCGCCACAGTAGGTGAAACGGAATTGCAAACGACACTCGACGAGATTCGAGCCGATCAGGACGTGCCGGGTGTCAGCGCTGTTGTCATTCACAACGGCGACGTTGTCTATGCAGGTGGCAGTGGCGTCGCCGACCTCGAAACCGGCCGTGAGGCAACCGCCGATACCGTTTACTACATTGGCTCAATCACGAAGGTGTTAACGGCCGTTCTCGCTTTGCATCTTGTGGAACAGTCCAGGCTGGCGCTCGACAGTCCGGTCGCAGGCATTGCAACTCCCGTTACGGTCTCGCACCTGTTGACACATTCGTCAGGCCTCGAGCGCGAAGGCGACTTCGGTTATTGGTACTCGGCCGATTTTCCCGGCCGACCAGCCTTGTCAGCGTATCTTTCCGGGACCGATCTTCGATCAAAACCCGGTGCCAAGCTGCACTATTCGAATGTCGGCTTCGCGGCACTCGGCCTGGCCATCGAGTCTGCATCAAAACTATCCTACGATGACGCGCTGCAGGATCTCGTGCTTGGCCCGTTGCAAATGAACGCAACCGGCCCGCGCGGACCGGCAGCAGATGTAGCGAATGGATATACACCGAACGGACGTATGCTACCCAGTAAATCAAGGCCATTCGCTGGCATTGGCCAGAAGGTCGGCAACCGGCACGTGCGCATGTATCATGACGCGAAAGCGATGGCACCTGCTTTTGGCGCTTACTCGACCGCGAACGATCTGGGTCGACTGGCCCTGTTCCTGCTTGGCGATGGCAATAACAACGTATTGTCGCTTCAATCGCGGAACAATATGCGCAAGCGTCAGCCCACTGGACGCGGCCTGGGGATCGGGCTCGAACGTGACAACGGAAGACAGTTGCTCACACACGGAGGATGGTTCGCAGCGCATCGGTCGCAACTACTAATTGACTCGACCAACAATATTTCGATCATCGTGCTAACGAACAGTGACAGTGCAACACCGCGGCGCATTGCCGATGCATTACATCGCGCAGTACTGGGATTCGATATTCCGTGAAATCCGAAATTGGACGATGGATACTCAGTGCTTCGGCGTGAGTTTTAGCAAACGACCCTGCCCCTCACGCGACTCGTCCTCGAGCACCCACAACGCACCTTGCGGTCCCTGAACGACGCTTCGGAGCGGCGCACCCATAGCGAAGCGTTCAACCTCGCTGGCATTTTCGCCGTCGATCTCAATACGTATGATGGCTCGCGACGATAACCCGGCGATCAACAGATTGCCGTTCCACTCCGAAAACAACTCACCGTTGTAGAGGGATACGTTTCCCGGTGAAATAGTGGGCGTCCACCAGGCAGCAGGTTCCTTAAATTCTGGCTTTGTGTCGTGATTTGGAATGTCACGGCCATCGTAGTGAATGCCATTGGAGACGATCGGATAGCCATAGTTGCCACCACGTGCGATGAGATTGAGCTCGTCGCCGCCAGCCGGACCCATTTCGGCAACCCAAAGCTGGCCGTCAAGGTCGAACGTGATGCCCAGCGGATTGCGATGACCCAGCGACCAGATTTGAGCATAGACACCTTCATCGTCAACGAAGGGGTCTTCACTGTAATAGTCGACAAAAGGATTATCCTCGGGAACTGAGCCATCGTCATGGAGCCTGACAATCTTGCCAATGTTGCTCTGCATGTCCTGCGAAGGGGTGAACTTCTGGCGGTCGCCGGAAGATATCCAGAGGTAACCGTCGTCATCGAGGGCAATGCGATGGCCGTAGTGCCCGTAGCCAACGACCTTGGGGTATTGTCTCCAAATAACCTCAACATCGGACAGTGTTCCGCCGCGTTCAGCCAGGGTCAGCACACCGCGGGCAACAGCGGCACCTCGTGTAGCGCCGACGGCACCCTCAACATAGCTGACGTACACAAGGCCGTTCGTCTCAAAGTCCGGGTGCAACGCAACGTCACCGAATCCGCCCTGGCCGCCGTAGTCAACGTTCGGCAATCCCCGTATGGATCCAAATGACTCGCCGTCCTGCCCTACGATTGCAAGCCGGCCTTTCTTCTCCGCGACCAGAATCCGACTGTCGGGCAAGAATGTCATTGCCCACGGCTCGTCAAATGACGTGATTTCGGTAACGTCAAATGGCAACGTTGTCTGCGCCTGCGTGCAGGCCATGGCAGATAGGGCAATCGTGGCTAAGGCGATCTTTTTCATCATATTCAGAAACCCTATCGAACGACTGCGTCGAACACCAGACTCGTTGCGTCCAATGGTTGCCTGAACACGATGATCCGATACCAGGTCGATGACGGTCCCGCTATTTCAGTCTGCCCGAAATTCCGCTCAATACGTTCGCCAACCCGGCCGTTTGCGCGGTCACAGCCGTGTCACCACTGTCGCGCTGGACTGATTTGGCCAGCGATTTGAGTGTGGCCGCCAACTTCTTATCGCGCGCATCATTTCCAAGGCGGGTTGCAGCGAGTTCCAGTGCCTCCATCAGATCGACTGTTAAAGACTCCGACAAAGAGTCACTGCGTTTGAGCTGATCCATATATGCCCTGGCCACTACGGGTTCAGCCGGCCAGGTCACCGGAAATTGCTGCTGTGGATTGAACACTCCGCCCTCGTCTGCCAATGCGGCAGCGGCGATCTCATTTTCGGTAAGGAATTCACTCGGCGTCAGCGCCAACACATCAATACCGCGAACGATCTCCGTGCCGTAAATAAGGCCGTTGTACCAATACGTTGACCAGTACCCACCAACGCTCAGATGTTCTTCGTGAATAGGACCGCGGTCGAAATACGCGATTTCTACAGGCTTGGACGAGTCCGTGAAGTCGATCACCGAAACGCCGCCCTGGTACCAGGCCTGGACAAAGATGTCGCGCCCCGGAACCGGAACGATCGAACCGTTGTGCGCCACGCAGTTTTCCTGCTCGACCTGTGGTGCTGGCATCTTGAAGTAGCCGCGAAACTCCAGTTTCCCATCGACGATGTCATATATCGCATCTGCACCCCAATCCAGCGGGTCGTGCGCACGGCAGCGCGCCCTGCCGCCACCGCCCCATTCGTCGGTAAAGATGACCTTGGTACCGTCGTTGTTAAACGTTGCTGAGTGCCAGTACGCGAAACCCTTGTCGATCACCTCGTCGATACGTTGCGGATCGAGCGGATCCGATATATCGAACAGGATGCCATTGCCTGAGCATGCACCGCCCGCAATTCCGCTTTCCGGGAACACTGTGATGTCGTGACATTGATCGGTCTGCCAAGTGTCCTGTGTTTCATCGCCGTGGTCGCCGCCTTTCCAAAGACCCGCTAAGGCACCGGTTTCCTGATCGGCAAACACGGCAGGGCTATCAACGATGCGCGACTTTGACGGGTCGTCCACCGGAATTTCTACTACGTCGATACGAAATAACGCTGTCCTGTCATCGCCGGGCGTCTCGTCGATGCAGCCCGCCAGTTCCTCTTCTTCGCGCACCGAAGAAGTGCCGGAATTGTAGACAATAATCTTGCCGTCTTTTCCGGGCCCGGAGACCACCGAATGAGTATGCGAGCCGCGGCAGGTTTGTACCTGTCCGACTTGCACGGGCCGCGTCAGATCACTGATGTCGAAAACTCGCAGCCCCTGAAAGCGCTCTTCACTGACATCATCAAGAATGCCCTCCAGGCCGCAGTCGACCCGGCCGAGGGTTTGCTCCACTGACATGATGAGTAAGTCACCGACGATGGAGACGTCGCCCTGCCCGCCCGGGCAGACAATCGAGCTGTGCAGTTGCGGTACGCCATTGTCCTGCAACTTGTAGACGTTGAATCCGTGATAGCTACCGGCCACCATCACGTCGCCGGAAAATGCGATGTCCGTATTGGCAAAACTAAGAAATGCACCGCGCTCTTCACTATCGCCTGCCCCACCGCTGTCTTCTTCCTCCTCGACAGGCTCGTCGACCTCTTCTACCAGATGTTCACCGGCCAGCTCTGCCGGATTCTCCGGGTCCACGAAACCCGGTGGTTTGCCAAGCGAGACAATCTTCTTCATGTTCAGAATAGCTTCGCCGGCATCGTGCAAACCAGCGCTGAGACCCGCGCGCGGATCGTCTGACAAACTCACAAGCAGCGCATTCATGCGTTCGATTTCCGTTGTCTGGTCGTTGGTAATGTCGCTGGTGAATTCGAACAAGATTGGGTCGAACGCCGAACCTTCCTGTTGCAGTAATTCTTCCACCATTTTCACCGCGCCGTCGTGATGAGTAATCATCAGGCTCAGGAAAAGTCTGTCGAAATCAATGGCTTTGGCATTTGCCAGTTCTGCCATCTGCTCCGGTGTCGCCATTCCCGCCATCGTGTGTGACGTGTGCATCGCGTGATGTGCTGTCGGATCGGGCACATCCTCACCGCGCGTTCGCAGCCATTGTTGCATAAACTCGATTTCGTCCGCCTGTGACGCATCGATCCGTCCGGCGACGTCGACCAACTCCTGTCGATTTGTGCGCTCGGCGACCAGCGCAGACATTTGCACCGCCTGATTGTGGTGCGGAATCATGTCTTGCATAAACGTGACGTCGGCAGGCGAATAACTCGTTTTGGCGACCTTGATTGCTTCCTCGGCGCTAAGTTCACGCGGCTGTTCACCGAGCGCACCGGGTTGAACGATTGGGGCATCTTCAGCGAAACCAGCGGTCGAATTGATCAACAGGATCAGACCGGCAGCAACGGAAAGAAAACTCAGATTCGGGGAATGACTGGACTTGGACATGCTTTTTTCGCTCTTTTGTTGTTATACCCGGTAGCGGAAGCGCTTACCGAAACTTGACACAATCTACCAGAATCAAGAAGAGCGAGCATTCAGAACAACTCACCTTTTGATCAGGTCAACCAGCCCCGTGTCGCCGAGTTTCTCGCAAGAAAAACTAAAGCTATACCAATACACAGGGTCAGCAGCGGCAAAATAGCTCCGGCGGGACCGAAAATCTCAATTCCATTTGCGATGAAGATCGAGTGACTCATCTGAACGACAATGCCCATGAGGCTTAGCACGAGCAACTGAAATGCTGCTCTGCGCCGGCCAAGCAGCGCGATACAGCCAAGCGCACCGCCGAACACAGCAACCGCGAATGCAACGGTTGCCCAGACGGGCATTGCCTCGTAAAACCCACGTTCGGCCGACGACAGTGCATTTAGATCCATTGTCATCTGATTGGCGAATGCGGCAACGCCCAGCAAATTCCAGATTAGACCGATTCCGGATACTACCCAAAACCAGGTTGGCGGTGCATTTCCACTCGGCAAGCTCTGCCCGTTCACATTATCACTCATAGTTTTTCCCCTGCTCGGATCGGGTTTTGGCCGTACTAGCCGGCATTTTGATAAGCGCGTTTCAGCCAGGCGACCAGCTCCTTGTCGACCTCACTCGCACTGGATAGGCGAACTCGATGGCTCACCATGGAATTGAAGCTTCCTGACTTCTCCAGCCGTTCGTCGGCCTCTTCGCCAGCCAGGTTTAATCCGACGTCGACACGAGTCCTGGTCGACGGCTGTATCAGACCAAACTGCTTTTTGCGGCGAAGACTGACGTAGGTCTTCTTTGGCGCCACATCCACATCGCCACCGAATTGCTGCACTTCTTTCACAAGCGCGTCATAGATGGGTCGAAGTTCGGCTTTCGCACCAGCGTATTGACTCGCAACAAGGTCGCCGGAAGATGCAGAGCCCGCCTCTCTGAATCGGGTGACAATCAGGTTGGCAAAACCGTGGGTGACACCGTGTTCTTTTTTCAAATGAGCAACGAGCTGTCCGTGTTTTTCAAGGGATGTCCGTTTGAGTATCTTGTGCCATTCGCTCAGCGACTTGCCTGTTTTCTCGGGCAGGTTTCGCACCATGGCTGCGGCCGCTTTTTCAGGAGAAGACATTTTTCGATTCCTTGTTCAGTTCAGGCCACGATATTGGCGCTGAACCTGGCGGTATAGAAAAAAATTAACCTTCTCTATCCAGCGGAAAGAAGTTGCTGGCGTCCTCGTCGAATTCTTCTTTCAGATATGACTCTGGATTAAACCCGGAGAAGTTTCTGAACTCCCGAATGAAATGAGACTGATCGGAATACCCGCATCGGTGTGCGATGTCCGACCAACTCAGAAACTGATCGCTCTGCATCTGCACGAAAACATCGTTGAACCGCAGTATTCGTTGATACTGTTTCGGCGTAATGCCAACGAACTTCTTGAACAAGGAAATCAGATGTTTCTGGGTACCGCCGTGCCGGTCTATGATTTCATTGAGTTTCACGGCAGGTCGCGCTTGCAGCTGTTCAGCCACGGCAACGACCGTTTTCGATGGAATCAAGGTCTCATCGTATCTTGACTCGAGCCACTTTCGAGCCACTGCGAATTTTTCCGCCGAAGAACTTGCTTCGAGTAGCTGTTTGCGTAAACCGACAAGGGCGCCGTTCACTATATCTGTGCCTGCAACAACTTTGTTGGCCAGTTCAGACATTGGAACGTGCAGGAACGGATGCGCACCGAACGGTTTGAATTGAATGACGAACATTTCAGAATTCTGATGCGCTGAAATCGAAATATAATTTCGGTGAACGCCGGATACCCAACAGTCCCGATAACTCGCATTCGGTTTCAGCGTCTCGTTATCGAAGGTGTGTCGTTCAAAGCCATCGAGTTCGAATATCGCAAACACATGACCTGTTGGAACCACGCGCTCGATTGAGTGGTCTGGCTGAAAATCCTGATAGTGAAAGATACTCTCCACCAGGCCGTCGAATGGCGAATCAAGTGTGTAAGTTTCGAAGTTCAACGCGTACCCTTGTGTTGTGCCGCGTCAGCCACAACAACCGCCGATTGTGAAACAACGCAAAGCGAAATTCATAGATTTACTCTACCTTTGGTCAGTCGATGCCTAAGAATAACGAAATCGGGCCGGCTCAGGATAAAAGGTCTCGCATGAAAATCATAATAGTTGTCCTTGCTATCACACTGTCTTTCGACGTCAGCGCCGCGGTTTCGGAATGGATACCGTTTAACAGTGAGGGTGGGCACATATCGATCCCAATTACCGTCAACGGTGTGCAAACACGTGCGTTGCTGGACTCCGGCGCCGCTGGGAACGGTGTCTCCGAGCAGTTCATTTCCGCTCACGAGCTTAAGTACAAGCGTGGTCGAAAGGTCATTTTGTCTGGCATTTCTGGCGAGCGAGAAGTAAATCTCATCAATGGCCTCAAATTCGGCATGTTCGGAGCAGACTTTAAAATCGATCAGATGATGCCGGTAAGTCTTGGCAGTGCCGATGTGCTGATCGGCCTGGGATTCTTTCAGAATTTCATCTTGCAGATCGACTATCCAAGCAGCCAGCTACGAATTATTTCGCACGACTCACTCAAGTTAAAGAAGCTCGCGAATGTTCGTATGAAAAAGGCAGCTGGCTCGCCACAACCGATCGTAAAGGTTGATATGAACGGGGAAGCCGATTTGTGGCTAACACTGGATACGGGCAACAACACTGGTATTCTGATTCCGCGAAAATCGGCGACGCGATTTAACTGGCTCGAAAAGTACGGGACAGATCAGTCTCTGGTCGCAGGTGTCACCAGAGTTACGGCCGTCGAACAATTCAATCTACCGGAGCTCACGATTGGGCCTATAGTTCTGGAAAACGTTGTTGTGATCGTACCCGGCGAGGGCGAGAGGACGAATGTCGGCAAAGACGTGAGAGCCAAGACGGGGACGCGAATAAAGAAGTCCAGCTCGGATGGAATTCTGGGATACGACGTACTCAAGCATTTCGTCGTAACGATCGACTACAAGCACTCGCTCCTGCACTTAGGTGTGCCAGCTGAGTAGACCCGATATTGCCGGCGTATTAATGGCGCAATCTGTGAGACATATTTCACGACTGACGCCAAATCGCGACAGTCCAGTCCAGCGAAATACCCTCCACTAAACAATAGGTTACTGGAATTTTGAACCTGTCCGGAACAACGTCATCAAAGCCTCTGGACAGCAGAATCGCGCAGTCGGTAACATGCGCGCCGCTTTCAGCTTTACCCACATTGTTGAGAGCAACCGCTTCGCTTTGGAGAACATCATGAAAAAGATTTTGGGCCTGGCCGTGTTGCTATTGTGGCACGGTAGCGTATTTGCACAGACGTATGACACGAATCAAACCGATCTTAAGTACACTTATGCAGAACTTCGTTTTGTCGATATCGACAACGGTGGCGACGGAATTCGCCTGAACGGTTCGTACGATCTGGGGAACAACTGGATTATTGTCGGCGGCCTGACCTCGGTCGACTTCAATGGCAACGTCGACGCAGACATTTTCGAGATCGGTGGCGGCTACGTCTGGAATTACAGGCCGGACTGGGATCTGATCGCTACTGCACGTTTCGTCAAGGCAGACTTCGACACGCCAGGCGGCTCAGGCGACGACAGCGGAATCGCAGTATCAGGTGGTACGCGCGGCTTCATTGCCCCGCGTTTCGAAGTACGCGGTTCGGTGAATCACATCAATCTCGATAACAGCGATACGTATCTGGAACTGGCCGGCGACTATCATTTCACGCCGCAGCTTTCCGCAGGACTCAGCTTTGAGTTCGCAGGAGACCTGGATCTGTTCTCAATCGGCGCGCGGTGGTTTTTCCGATAGACGAAGAATTTCTCGACCAAGCCGGTCGATTATCGCTAGATGACACGATTAACACGGCTTTTTACACGTTTCCGCACATACGAATGGTGAACACTTCCTGGCTCGTAATAAAAATACAGACTCAAAAACAAAGCGCTAAGGAGATCATCATGAAATATCGAACATCCGGGTTGATTCTCGCTGCTACGACTGCCGCCCTGCTTATTTCGGGTACGGCAATGGCAGGTTCGGGAAAATCAGGCCGCAACCTCGTAGTTGTATTGGAAGGCAAGAATGTTCAGGGCTACGAATCCCTCGTGCCAGATATAGATGGCGACGGAGTTGACGACGGTGCATTTTGTTTCGATGGCAATCTGGTTGACCCGAGGACCGACCGCGTGGTGGGAGCCGGAACAGAATGCTTGTCTCCACTGGGTCCCGAAGGCCAGACCTATGCCACGACGACGTTCAATTTTCGCTGGGGGTCATTTACGGCCATAGGCAAGATTACCCTTCAGCCGGTGCAATGGGATCCCGCATCCAACGACGACGTTGATCAGGATGTAGGGGTTGTTACCGGGTACTTCCCGGCACCGGGAACTAACAACATCATCGCCGGCTCCGGCCGGTATCGCGACTCAATGGGGCGTGTACGGCTCTCAGGTGCAGCCAGGGATTTCGGTGACGGTACGGCGAATCTCGACTGCGTATTTATTGTAGAATTTTACTAAGTTGCAGCCGCGTAGTTGCCGCAGGTCATCGGCGCAACGTCGCCGTTGACTTGCGTCCCGGCACCGGAAATCGCTTTACTTAGGCCGATTCCGGAAGGCCCGCTTTTCGCAGCCCCTCGCACAGGTGCTCCGCTCTCGACTCGTCATCGTAGGCACTACGGCGTCTGAAGAACGCGACATTTTCAGTCGGATCCATCGCGACCAACTTGTCCGCCAATTGTCTCGCCTCATCGTACCTTCCCATTTGTCCAAGACTGGCGAGCATGTATCTGAGCGCAATAATAAACTTCGGGTTGTGACCAACCGCCTTCCTGCTCCAGTTCAGCGCCTGCTCGTAGTCGCCTAACTGATACAACGCCATCGAACGGCTTGTGTGGCAATAGAATGAAACGGGTTCTGTGTCGCCGTTGGCCTCCACTGAATCAATGTACTCAAGACATATCTCGTCATATCCGCGATAGTGATTCACCATCGATGCAGATATGCGTGCCATTACGGAATACGGGTTGATGCTAATAGCCCTGTTGACGAGGTCGATGGCGGTGTCCGTGTCTTTGGCAATGTGCCCGATGGTAACCCCGGCAACGCCGAGTACGAACGCATCGTCCTGACAGATTTCAACTGAACGCCTTGCCAATGACAAGCTGATTTCCAGTTGCTCATCGTCGTCGTTAAACTGCGGCATAAACATACGCATCAGCGATAAAGCACAACACGCCTGTCCGAAATGTGGCTGCCGCCGCAGTGCGCTTTCCAGCAGGTTAAATGCACCGATTGGATCGAATCCGTCCGCACTGAACATGCGTGGTAGCGCGAGCAGATACAACTCTCGAGCTGTAAGTTGGTCTGTAGGCTTATCGCGTACTCGACTTATCAAAGCAATCGGTAGGTCAATTTCCATTCGGGCTGCCAGATAGGCTCCCACTGCTTCCGCCAGTTCATCATCGCCTATACGCGGGAAGGAGCGACTCCACTGAAACAGGCATTCTCGGGTCGCATTGTCGACAAGTTCCACTTCAACATGGCGTTCGCCGTTTCTTAGCACCAACTCGGATTGCAGCAACATGTCCGTCCGCAGCCCCCCACCGATATCCGTTCGCATCGCGGTTGACGGCGCCAACGTGGTAATAGTCTTGCTTACGCTACAGGCGCGAAATACCGTGTGCGTTACTGCGGCCGCGAGCGCTGACGCGTGGTGTTCGCCGGGCCGACAACGCAAGACCGCGATCCGCGGTCTAAGTCCCAGTTCAAGGCCATTATTGTTAGTAGTGCCATCCTCGTCCGTCTTGTCGCTGCTTCTTCGCGATCGCCAGACTCGTTCCAGTTTTCCGTTCAGGCGCACGCCGTCTCTTTCCAGCTGTTCGACCGCAAGCCGATGAAAATGGCGTGCGTCGGAAAGTTGATCCATTGATAACAGCGACTTGATCATTAAGGCCCAGGAACTTTCACGGGTGACGTCGAGGCCAACGAGTTTGCGTGCGCTCTCAACTGCTTTTCTCGTACCACGCGATTTCCGCGCGATCTCTTTCAGCAACGCTGCATGATGATTATTGCAGTCCACCTGGCGCGCAAGTCGCCAGGCCTCGTACTCAGGAATTCTTGTGATGCTGAGATCGGAAAGGAACTCACCGACGATACAGCGCTCAAGGTTGTCGAGATCGTGTATGTCAGACGTAAACGGTTCGTTCAGGCGGTCAATATCGGTGCGAAATTGTGTCGACGCAAGCGCAACAGTATTTGCATCGGTTCGCAAAACTTCTTTTCCCAGCGCAGCCCGCAATCTGCTGACAGCCCAGCGCAACCCGCCTTTCGGATCGCGGATCTCCGCGAAGAACAGATCGACCAAATGATCTTTACGCTGCTCTCGCCGCTTCGCGGCCAGGTAAGCAAGGATGGCCCGCGCTTTTTTCGATCGCGGTAGTGAGATCTTACGATCACCGTCGCTGACCTCAAACGGACCCAGCATGCGAAAGAACAGTTGCGACATCCTCAACCCGCGTTGGAAATTCACACGAATTTTAACACGCTGCGAGAATTCGTCGGTTTCACGCCACCGGACGGTGCGCACTTTTGCGATTGGACATTAGCGATTTTTACATAATCACAATGGTGACGTGCACGACAAAGCGCCTCTCGAACCGTTGTATTTACGAACGGTCCCTCGACGTTGTTGCAATTCTGCAAGCATATCGCCGAATTGGTGTATAAAGGGGGCCTGCAATTCTCCGCGTCGCGGAGAATAACAACCCGAATACGAGAGCGGTTTTCGCAAGCAGTTCGGCGATGTTCTTGATTTTCGGAAAAAAAAAAGCAAAAAAATCTCAAGGGGATATTCGTGAACAACAAGATTGTTACATCACTACGGTCGGCGGTGCTCGTTCTGTGCGCAACTGCATCGGGTAGCGCGCTTTCCGCTGAAGCCCAGAGTCAGGAAGTGAATTCAGTTCCAATGCATCTGGAGCGCCATTCCAGTGCCGATAGCAAGCCTTTGCGGGCAAGCAGCATCTACATTGTGCAACTGAAAGGGGCCCCGGTAATCGCCTACAAGGGTGATGTTTCCGGCTACGAAGCCACCAAACCGGGCAGAGGCGAAAAACTGAACTCGGAGAGCGCTCACGTCAAGAAGTACGCTGCTTATCTCGAGGAACGTCAGAACAGAATGATCCAGAGGGCTGGTGGATCCAAAGTTCATAGTTACCGCTACGCCTTGAACGGTTTCGCTGCGCGCATGACTAAGGCAAGTGCTGAAGCGCTTCGCCAAGATCCGGATGTGGCGAACGTCTGGAAGGATGAGATCCGTCAAGTCCAGACGAACTCTAGCCCAAGCTACATCGGGCTGACCGGCCGTGGTGAAGCATGGCTCAAAGGACTGACCGGTGAAAACATCGTCGTCGGTGTCATCGACACCGGAGTCTGGCCTGAGCACCCGAGTTTCGACGATTTTAGATCGTCGGGCCGGAACACCAACAATCCTTTTCAGCGACGATACGGGCGAATCCCCGGTGGATTCACATCGAGTGGTTGCGACTTCGGAAACATGGCGGCTAATAGTTTGGACGCTAATTTCTCGTGCAACAAGAAACTGATTACCGCTCGATGTTACAACGATGGGTTTTCAATTGGACCAGACGAGAGCAACCCTTGCGGCGGCGACGGCGCTTTCACCGGATCGTTTGAGTTTCAGTCCGCCCGCGATGTGGACGGCCATGGCAGCCATACAGCCTCTACCGCTGCAGGCAACTATGGCGTACCCGCTGAAATAGACGGGGAGTTTCTGGGCGAGGTTAGCGGCATAGCACCCCGTGCGCGGATCGCCGCCTACAAAGTCTGCTGGGACGGCCCGGACCAGACTACAAACACTGACGATGGCTGTGCAGCGTCCGACAGCGCTGCCGCAATTGACCAGGCAGTGGTCGATGGCGTGGACGTCATCAATTTCTCGATCGGTGGACCCAGTACTCAGTTTACCGGAGCGGATGACATTGCATTCCTGTTTGCAGCAGACGCTGGTGTCTTCGTTGCTACGTCAAACGGCAATAGCGGGCCCGGCGCACAAACAACGGGAACTCCGGCAGGAGCTCCGTGGTTGACAGCCGTTGGTGCTACGCAGGACGACGGCGTATTTGATCTCGCCGTTACGGTAAACGCGCCGTCGAGCGTCGCTGGCGACTACGTCGCACTGGAAGGTGCGGGTGACGTTACGTTGGCCGATACAGGTGTGATCTCCGCGGATGTGACCCTGGCCAGCACAATTACAGCGTGCGACGCTGATGGCGCCAATGATCCGATTTCCGGAATTGCTTTGGTCAGCCGTGGCGTTTGTTCTTTCACGGAAAAATACAACAACGCCGAGGCAGCAGGTGCCAGCGCCATTATCGTGTTCAACGATGCGGCCGATCCAACTCGCCACGACCCCATCGTGATGAGCGCCGATGGCACCACTATTCCCGGCGTCATGATCAGCTACTCTGATGGTGTTGCATTGGCAGCCGAGAGTGGCGTGCATGTCACTTTGGACGCCAGTAACGAGGTCTCGGCCGTAAACCGGATCGCCGGATTCTCGTCGCGTGGACCCAATGCCGGTGCGCCGGACGTCATCAAGCCAGACCTCAGCGCACCAGGCGTTAGTATCCTGGCTGCAGCGTCGGGCTCCAGCGGACAGCTGTTCCAGTCGATCAGCGGTACATCCATGGCCAGTCCGCACGTTGCCGGCTCGTTTGCGCTGATCAAGCAGGCACACCCTGACTGGACACCGGCACAGGCACGTTCTGCGTTAATGACCACGGCTCGTCAGGGCCTCAAAAAGCGGTTTGGTGATGCTGATGCCAACGCGTTCGATATTGGCGCGGGAGAAATTCTGCCAAGCGTTGCCCTCAACCCGGGTTTGACGTACGACGCAGGATTCGCTGATTACCTGGCCTTTACCTGCGACAACAATGTGCAGTTGGTCACTGATGAAGATTGTGCGGCTCTGCAGGCTGCAGGCTTCCCGGTCGACGGCAGCGATCTCAATCTGGCATCGATCGGTATTGCAGACCTCGTCGGATCTCAGACGATCACACGTACCGTAACCAGCGTTGCCGCGAGCTCAGGCAGAAAGACCTTTAGCGTATCCGTTGATGCCCCTCCGGGAATTGATGTCTCCGTATCGCCGTCGACAATCAGATTGAAGCGCGGGGAATCGGCAACGTACGAAGTCACGTTTACCACCAGAGACGATACGACAATGGAACAGTGGGCATTTGGCTCATTGACCTGGTCGCATGGCAGGAGCTCAGGCCAGAATTCACGCAACAGGAATAACTATTCCGTGCGCAGCCCGATCGCCGTATATCCAAAGGCGTTCCTGACGGTTGACGAAGTCGATGGATCTGCAGCCTCCGGAAGCGGTTCGGTTGGTGTTCCGGTGACATTCGGATATGACGGCGGTTACTCCGCAGGCCTGTCCGGTCTTGAAGAGAGCCTCTTCGGTGCTGGTAATGTCAGCGTCGCCGAATCAGTTGCTGCCTTCTGCGTAGACCTGCCCGAAAACGCCCATTTCCGCGCCGCAATGTTTGATGCCGAAACGAGCGTTCCGGGTGCGGACGATCTCGACCTTGAGGTCTTCTATCTTCCAAATGGTTGTGGAGACTTTACTGATTTCGGGTTCTTTGGAGGCAGTTATACGCCGACCAGCGAGGAAGTTGTCGACGTAGCTGACGGCCCGGCCGGTGGTTACCATGTGCAGGTCTATTATTTCGCGGCCGCCAACGGTAATGACAGCGACTTCAATGTCTGGTTTCAGCCGGTCTTTGGCGACAATGGCAACGCAACTGTTAGTGCACCATCGTCGGCGACATTAGGTAGTTCTGATACCGTGACGGTGGACTTCAGCAGTCTCAATCCGGGCTCGCGTTATCTTGGTGTTCTGCAGCACAACGATGACAGTGGAGAGCTTGCCAGAACCGTTCTGGATATTGATACCCAATAAGCATAGGTTGTGCACCGACAGATATGTCGGTAGGTAGCACTGTTAGAGAAACGCCCGCATTTCGATGCGGGCGTTTTTTTACATGAATTCCTTACCCTGACCGTACGCAGGCGCCTGGGCTCTATCGTCCGGGCAATAAAACGGGTGGCGTTCGGCTTCGCCGTGATAGCGGTAGATCTTGCCGTCGACCTCAAGCAGCAGTAACACGCCCGGGACAATCACCTGCAGGTAGTTCATACCCTCTCTGGGGCAACCAACAGCCGACGTTCCCCAGTTGACGGTGCGCGCTTCCTGCACTGTAACGGCATCCTCCGTAACACCAGCACGCTTGGCGACGTCTGTCACCGCGATGGCAACTTGCTGGGTCAAGTCCATTTCATCTCCCGGAATATTGCTGTCCTTGTTGTCCTTGATGGTCATTGGCGGTGACGTAGCAGCAGGTGTCGCCGGAGCCGCCTCTGGCCCCACAACATTCTCCTCACACGCGGCGCTGGTGAACACCAAGCTCAACGCCGCTACTCGCAATGTCTGATGAACGTTTGCTTTCATACCCAACCACCTGCCTCTTTTCTCGCCGACTTTCGGGTACTTTAGCATGCGTACCATGCCCGATATCGGCTGCCGCTTGCGCGGCCGAGGCAATAAACGGAGTTGTTCTGTAGGATTACCTCGGTCTGTCCCAAACCAGGAACGCACAATGCGAACAGTCACCCTCGCAATGTTATTCATCGCCGGTTCGTCCTTCGCAATGGACGGTTACTACCGATCGCCAGACCTCCGTGGCGATGTGGTCGTATTTACTGCAGAAGGTGATCTGTGGGCGCACCGCCTCAGCAATGGCCAGACGCATCGATTGACCACCCACCCGGCGCTTGAAACTAATGCCGCCCTATCTCCAGACGGCAGTCAACTCGCGTATGTCGCAAACTATGAGGGCGTACAGGAGATCTACGTCATGCCGATATCGGGCGGCGTGCCGAAAAGAATTACCTACGAGAATTCGGATGTTGCGATCCAGGGTTGGTCTACGGATGGTCGAGTACTCTATTCGACCAGCAGCGAGGTCGGCGCGCCTTATAGTTTGCGCCTCAAGACGGTCAATCCGGCAACTTTGAGTACTCGCACGATCCCTCTGGTCGATGCGGCAGACGGCGTATTGGATGCAGCGGGTCGCTACGTGTACTTCACCCAGTTCGGGCAACGCTGGGACAGCACCGCTCAATATCGCGGCGGCATGATTGGCACGTTGTGGCGCTTTCGTATGGATTCGGATGACGAGGCTGAGCGTCTGGCTGCCGGGCACTCAGGCTCAATTCGCCGACCGATGATTGACGGCGATACGCTGTACTTTCTTTCTGATGCCAGCGGCAGGGACAACTTGTGGTCAGCCAATATCGACGGCAGCAACGTAATGCAGGTTACGCACTACGCTGACTTTGCTGTTCGCGACGTGAGCATCAGTAACGGTCACGCTATCTATCGGCGTGGTGCAGATATTTATAACCGCGATCTATCCGAATCGGAGTCCACTCGCCTCAATATCACGCTAACGTCCGATCATCCGAGCATGCGTGAAACGTGGATTACCGAGCCGCTGGAATATCTGACAGCAGCCCGACTCGCCGGCGACGGGAAGATGGTAACTGTCACAGCGCGCGGCAGGATTGCTGTTGCCGCAACAGACCAGCGGCGGCTCGTCGCAATCGCAACTCCGACTGGCTCGAGAATGCGTCATGCCTCGCTGAGCCGTGATGGGACATGGGTGTACGCGGTCAGTGATACCGCCGGTGAACTCGAACTGTGGCGATACAGCGCAATGGGCGATAACAATGCTGAGCAATTGACAACGGGCGGAGAAACTTTACGTGGTCGTTTTTTTGAATCGCCGGATGGCCAATGGATCGCACACGATGACGGTTGGGGCAGACTGTGGCTCCTGAATGTGAAAACGAAACGGGATGTCCAAATTGTCACAGACGGCGCCAAAGGAGGCGACTTTGCGGATCTGGCCTGGTCGCCGAACAGCGAGTTGTTTGCCGTTTCTTATGCGGGATCCGACAATGGCCGGTCGCGTGTGCTTCTGCACAGTGTCGACGGACGGCATCACACGATCATAACGACCGACAAGTACGCGTCGAGCCAACCCGCTTTCAGCCAGGACGGCCAATGGCTCTATTTCCTGTCCGACCGGCACTTTGAAACGAAGAGTTCCGTATGGACCGACCGCGACTTCGGCCCGTCGTTCGATAAGCGGACCGAGGTGTTTGCGCACGCACTGACTGACGATGCAGTGTTTTCATTCCAGGTAGCGACGGAACTCACTCCGATTAAGCCCGAGAGTGATGACAGCGATGAAGAGCTGGAGGAAGCGTCGGTCGACGTCGACTGGGACGGCCTGGTCGAGCGCATCTGGCAGGTACCTGTGGCGGCGGGAAATTATGAAGATATCACCATTAACGGCGAGTTCCTTTACCTGTTAACAGCAAAGGACGACGGTTCAGAAATCACAGTTGTGTCGATTGAGCCGGAACCCGAACCGCAAACGTTTGCCGAAGGCGCCGTTGCAATGGAGCTGTCAGATGACGGCAAGGCGATGCTTGTCGTCAATGAAGTGGATGAGATTGTCGAGATGTACATTGTGCCCGCCGAGGAAAAGTTTCCCGAAGAAGCCGGCGATAACCTGGTCCGGACGGACGGCTGGCAAATCAACCTCGACCCCAAGGTGGAATGGGCGCAGTTATTCCATGATGCCTGGCTAATGCACCGCGAGCAGTTCTACGACCCGAATATGCGCGGTGTGGACTGGAACGCGGCAAAGGAAAAATACGCACCGTTGCTTGAACGAGTTACCGACCGCCATGAACTCAATGACGTCCTGGCGCAAATGATGGGTGAACTTAACGCGCTGCACTCGGCGGTCCGTGGTGGTGATGCACCGGCCGACCCGGACGCGCCGAGTCCATCGACACTGGGCGCAGAATTGCGTCAAACCGGTGACGGTGTACGGATAGAACGTATCTACTATCACGACAACGAGGTGCCGGCCGCGGCGCCGCCGCTGGCCCGGCCGGGTGTTGATGCGGCTGACGGCGACATCATTGTGGCAATCAACGGCAACGAGACAAAAACTCTGGAATCCCTACATCGCGCATTACGTAACCAGTCGGACAAGCAGGTACTTTTGAAACTAAGGAGAGGTCGCAGCGAGATCGTAACAGTCGTCGTTCCGGTAGAAATTCATAGCGACTACGGCTTCCGGTACAACGACTGGGTTCAGGAAAACCGACGCAAGGTTGCGGCCGCAGACGACAATATTGGTTACCTGCATATCGAAAACATGGGTGCAACGGACGTCGCTGCGTTCGCGAAAGAATTTTACGCAATGGAAAACAAGAAGGGCATTGTCATCGACGTGCGCCGTAACGGTGGCGGCAACGTGGATAGCTGGATCATCGATCGCTTGATGCGCAAGGCATGGATGTTCTGGGCTTACAGGGATGACAAGCCGTACTTCAACATGCAGAACGCGTTCCGGGGGCACCTGGCCGTGCTCGCCGATGAGGGCACCTATTCTGATGGCGAGACGTTCACCGCAGCGATCAAAGCGTTGGACATTGCCCCCGTCATCGGCAAACGCACCGCCGGTGCTGGCGTCTGGCTCAGCGGAAGAAACCGGTTGTCGGATCTTGGCATCGCCCGGGTTGCGGAGTTTCCGGTCTATGCGATGGACGGTCGATGGATCGTTGAAGGATACGGCATCGTACCGACGATTGAGGTTGAGAATTTACCTCATGCAACCTACCTCGGGAATGATGCGCAGCTCGACACCGCAATCCAGTACCTGCAGAATAAGATTGAAGAAGATCCCGTACCGGAAGTCGTACCGCGGGCATTTCCGTCCGTGCAGGAGACTGCTGACGATGTGTTCGACTAGTACCCGACGGATACGACCTCTTCGTGCTTGATCTGACCAGCATTCTCGTCGCAGGATTTTCGATCGTCAGTGCGGCGATTCTATATTCGACGTACACGTTTCTGATGCAGTTTCCGCACAAGTCCTGGCACTCGCTTTTGTCGGGAGGGCTGCTGATGCTGTCCTTAAGCATCATTCAACTGGCTCACGTGAGGTACTTTCAGGGTGGCGCACCGCCATTGGACGATGTGCAGTACCGACTCGCATTGTTCATGGTGCCGCCGATGTTTTTCTTCTTCAGCCGCTCGATTATTGTTCCAACACGATCACTGAGACCTTACATGTTGCTGCATCTACTGCCGCTTGCCGCACCCTACGTAGTACGTCTCGAGATCGCACTACCGATACTGTTTCTGTTTGGTACTGCCTACTCAGTCTGGCTCGCCATGCTCATCTACGAACTTCGCGAGAATCGCCGGCAGTTTCGCTTCGAACTGTTTTTCTTCGCGACCTTGTCTATCGTCGCCGTTTTTGTACTGGTACTCGGCTTTTCGATTCCCTATATCGACAATCGATTTTTCTACCTGTTCTATAACAATGGCATTGGTCTCGCGTTCCTGCTAACAATCTCCGCATTGATTGCGATCCCTGATCTTGTTGGCGATCTGTCTGAGGCCGGTCGAATCAAGTACAGTGCCTCGACACTCGGCGGCATCGACGTCGATGCAAGCCTGACGAAGCTGAATAACCTGATGCAGGTCGATCAGTTGTATCGAGACGAGAACCTGAGCCTCGCGTCACTCGCTGAGTCCGCTGACCTGTCCAGTCAACAGCTTTCTGAACTGATCAACACGAGGATGGGCATGAGCTTCTCACGCTATGTGCGCGAACAGCGCGTCGAGGCAGCGAAGCAACTGCTGAGGGCGGCACCTGAACAGTCCATCCTTTCCGTCAGCCTGGATGTCGGCTTCAAGTCTCAGTCAAACTTCTACGCGGCTTTCAAGGAGCTTGTCGGCGTGTCGCCAGGAGACTATCGAAACAGCAAATCCGTTCCTGATTGATCTTTCAGGAGCTCTGTAACCTACTGATATTATGTTCCTAATTGGAATATTGCTCCTGAATCCGCAAACCGGAGGCAATGCGGTGCAGCTTTAGCGCATGGTTCGTGTCTCGTTCTCGTCAAGCAAAGGAGTACTGACCATGACCCCATTCGTTGCCCTGTTTCTAACCATTCCCATCAGCTTTGCGGCAAGCACCATCCTGGCCATGATTACGGTGCGATCACTACGCACAACTCTGAAAGAAACCAGTGAGAATCACCAAAGCATCGCCTATTGGATTCCTTATTCCGTTGCAGCGTTGTACTTGCTGCCGTTATTCG
The DNA here is from genome assembly GCA_035593235.1 of Phascolosoma agassizii. Lineage (NCBI taxonomy): Eukaryota > Metazoa > Annelida > Sipuncula > Phascolosomatiformes > Phascolosomatidae > Phascolosoma > Phascolosoma agassizii. Next base: position 36,139 of record JAVJHY011184503.1, on the reverse strand, counting down.
TCGGGCTCTTGTTTGGTGTCGGTATGGTACCAAACCAGGGCATAGATCCGGCGGCCGGCATGACACGGATATTCGCAAGCGTACTGGGCGGCTGTCTGCTGGTGCTGGGTGGTATCGGCACGCAGCTGTCGAAACACAACCAGCGGTGGTTACGACAACGCCTGGCTGAAGCGGCGCAGAGGGGGCACTACCGTGGCTAAGTTCTCAACGGATCAAGAATCACTCGACGTTTCCGAAAGTAGTGGTAATTGGGGCTGGCTGGGTTGGATCATCGGCGGCGCGACTTACGGTGTTTTTCTGCGCTTCGGTTTCGGCGCCCTGCCCGACTACCTGCCGTTTGACGGCGTCATGTCCATCGCGTTTCTCCTGGGCACACCTTTTGTTGTCGGCGCGTTCACCGTATACGGTAAGCGACACGAGGACACGTCGATCAGCTACATGATATTCGGCCCGTGGGCGACCGTCGGGCTGATGCTATTGGGCTGCGCCATCACGTTGCTCGAAGGATCGATCTGCATCGCAATGATGTCACCACTGTTCCTGTTGTTCGGAAGTCTTGGTGGAATTGTCATGGGGGTAATACTGTTTGCGGCGCGACCGGGCCCGCCACTGGTGGGAAGTTTCGCTGTGCTGCCTTTTGTTGTGATGGTCGCAGAGAGCTTCATTCCGCACATGAACGCGGAAACGGAGATACGCAGCTCGGTAGTGATTGCTGCAAGTCCACAACGGGTTTGGGAAGAAATCATGACGGCCGAGACGATCCGGCCAGAAGAGTTACCGCTCAGTTTGGCGCATTCTATTGGCGTGCCGAAGCCCGTGGAAGGCATCAATCGCGTCACACCGGAGGGCGAAATTCGTTACTCGACGTGGGAACGCGGTGTTCGATTCGAAGCGCTGGTAGCCGAACGCAAACTCTATGAGACCATACGTTGGCATTATGCTTTTGATGCCCATTCTTTTCCCGAGGGCTCGATGGACGAACACGTGGAGATCGGTGGCCAATTCTTCGGGCTGCAGGACACTACGTTCAATCTGACGCCGCTACCCGGCAATCGAACGGAACTGGAATTGATCGCGCACTACCGCGTGACCACGAATATCAATTTCTATGCGGTTCCCGTTGCAAAAGTGTTAGGTCGGGACTTCGTGAATACGATTCTGGGATTGTACAAAACGCGGAGCGAAGAGCTATGAGCCGGTCATGGTTCATGGCGCACCTGCGCCGAGGAATGGCCTGTCCTCCGTAGAATTTTCCCGCTGCAGCCGACGGCCAAGAACGAAGGACAACAGTCCTGGCGAAATTCTTGATCCAGCTGATGCGATGACAATGCACGATGCAAGAACGATCAATGGAGAAACAGCGAAAACCAGGAGGTGCACAGGATTTCCCACCTCTGCTCCCAGCATGAGTTGTGCGCCTTTCCATAGGATGCTGATAAGCAATGGGTGAATGCAGAAAACCAGGAAGATCACTGTCTCGCAACGCATAATCAGTTGCTTGAGCGACGTTGTCCCGGAAGCGACAAGTACCGCGAGACTCCAGAACAGGTAAGCGCCACAAATCCGGTGCAACACGTACAAGGTTTCCGGCACGCTGCCCTCTGTCGGCCAGGGGTCAACCAGCAGACGGTTGATCAGTGGATAGTTCGCCAGAGTAACGAGGAGAAAGGTGACAGAAATCGCAACCCATGAACGACCGTACCAAGGGGGTATGAGGGTGCGTTTTCGTTTGGCCAGAACACACCCAAAACCAAAAAACATCAGAATGGAGCTATTAATAAGTACGGCGTTGTCGAGATTGAAGCTCGCATTCACGAAAAGAACGAACAGTGTGAGTGCGGCACTTTTTTGCAGGGACCAGCTCAGCAACGGGTACAAAAGCACACAGACGAAAATATCCCTCAAGAAGTAAAGAGGTACCATCTTAGGCGCGGCCGTCAAACCGAAAAACAAGTTCGGCCATTCGTTCAAAACCTGCGGCACCGTCAGGCCACCCTGAATCATCGCAACAAGGACAGCGACCACGTTCCATGCGACCAAGGGAACAATGAGTGTTGATAGTTTTTCTTTTACTGTGCCTGGGAAATCGCGTTTCGCCAAACTATGTACCAGGAGGAATCCACTAATAATACTGAGTACGGCAACGCTGGACCTGCCAATAACCCAGCTCATTTCCCAAGTGATAAGTTCGAATATAGAAAAGTCGACGGCGAGGTTGTCGTACGGTGGAAAATGAGGATAAATAACGCACAAGATACAAATGACCCGGGCAATCCTGATCGTATCTGAGGAACGATTTGTCATGAGTCCGTTGCAGCAGCTGAACTCCAGGCTCGGGTCCGTCGCGTAAGCATGACTGCTCAGAACCTTCACTTGAAAGCACAGCGATAATGAAGATAGAAAACCAGTTTAGCCGTTTTCAGGGCTAAAACAATCAACGCAATAGCAAGACGTCACACTTGCTAATCAATTCTTGCGTCACCGGCTGTTAACTGACAAGGACAGCTAAGCAATCCTCTGCCGCACCACCATTTCCAGCGCCAATAGTGGCAAAAATGCTATAGTTTCTTCGGAAACCGGTTAAATAGCATCGTCTGCCCAGCTCAGAATCAAGATAAATCGTTGATTTCATTGGAAGATCGACCGGCTGCCACTAGTTCTGACCATAACAACTCATCAATATTCAGCATCAGGGGAACGACCAAAATGAACAGATTCAAAAGATTGGACCTGCTTATGCGGCTTACGGCCATGCTCGCAGTGTCTTTTGGCCTCAGCACTGCCGCAAACGCAGCGGGCGGTGGCGCAACCGATACGAACATTATCATTGAAACCGATAGTCAAAATTACTCAGAGCTTGTTGCCGCAATTGAAGATGCGGGCGGCAGCGTTTCGTACGCGTACAAATTTGTGAATGGCCTCTCCGCGACCGTTCCGACAACGGCAATGGTGAACATTGGCGCCATTCCCGGTGTCACCCGCGTATCGATGGATGCAGTGCGTTACGCCGGCCCAAGCGGTGGCTATGAGCGTAGCCAGGCGGGCAACGCCGATATTAACGATCGATCAGCAGTCGACGCTGCGGCTGCCAACCGGGTGTTTGATATTGGCGGCGTGACGGACGTACAAGCAGCCAACCTCGCCGATCTCGACGTTTACTACAGCACTGCGCCCGATTCTCACAACACTGGCGCAGTATTCGATGGTGGCAACTTCGGTCAAGGGTCTTTGATCGCCGTTATCGATACGGGCATCTATGCCGACCACTTTATGTTCGGAGATCGGGTCATAGGTGGTATCGACCTAACCGGCGATACCGGTATCTTCGCTGGCCCGACCCACGGCCTCAACGGATTTCACGGTACTCACGTAGCTGGCATTGCTGCCGGCGCAGGCATTGCGAACTTTCTCGCCAGCGATCCGCTGGCGCAGGCGATCGAGCGGTACACCGGCGCGATTCTGCCGGAGCCAGCCCCAGGCCTTAAGTCCGTCCTCCTGATTGGCTCAGCGCCAGCAGCCGATCTCTACGCCATCAAGGTTTTTCCGGCAGCGGGCGGCGGCGCGCCTACCTCAACGATTATCGCAGGCATTGAGCATGCTATCGATCAGAAAGTAAATCACGGCCTCGATATCGATGTCATCAATATGAGCCTCGGTGGCGGTACCGGATTTGAAGGCCGCGACCTGGAAAGCCAGGCCGTTGATGCAGCAACTGCTGCTGGCATTACTGTTGTGGTATCAGCAGGCAACGATGGACCTGCATCGCAAACACTTGGCAGTCCATCGGGCGCTCATACAGCCGTGACAGTCGGTGCGATAGCCCACCCGATAAACAGCCGAGTCTTCTGGGACTTCAACTTTGGCCTGCCAGGCATTGGTGACCTGTTGTACGTTGACGACAACCCGCAGACATTCTACTTCAGTAGCCGCGGTGAGACGGGCGATGGACGCGCCAAGCCAGATACTTCGGCAGTTGGGGTATTCGTCTTGTCAGCCTCATCGGGTGGCAACGACCCATTCGCGCTTACATTTGCGTCTGGCACGTCGATGTCGAGCCCCGGCATTGCCGGCATCGCGGCGTTGCTGAACACTCACTCTGAGGAAAACGGACTGGGCGGTTCGCCGTACGACTACAAACAGGCGCTTGTCGCCGGTTCAACGCCCGTACCCGGGTTTGGGGAGCTTGAACAAGGTGCCGGATTCATTGATGCTGCGGCAGCACTCAGTGCATTTGAAAATGATGGCCAATACGGGTCTGTACAGAGTCCAATCAAGAATGGCCATACTCGTGTTTCTCGTAAGCCTCTCGGACAATCGATTCAGGGCGCGAATGGCAAGAACGGCACAACTTTCCGACTTGATGACCTGAAACCGGGCTACGTCGAGCACTTCTATTTCGATCTTCATCCCAACGCCGACCGCATCGAAATAGACTTCTCAGATGTCGAGCTCAATGTTGATCCGATCCTGTTCAACTCGTTCGAAGTGCACCTGATGAGCGGCATGCGTACCGTCGACAACGGCTACCACATCGCCACAACAAATGTCTTCGACGATGCTTCGTTCGTAGTGGAGAGCCAGAATACGGAGGCGAGTGGCGGTATTTTTGGTGTCAACACATTCGATCTGCCACTAATGCCAGGGCATATGCGTTTGTCGATCGAGAATGACTGGACATCGTTCGACAACCTGTCAGGGACGGTGACTGTTCGAGTAATCAGCGGTGACAACAGCGACAAGTCGGATGAAAGTTATAGCGGTACATTGGCCAACTACGAAGCAGATGGATTCTTCCCGGTAGGCCACGGACCCAACGGGGTGGACATTCAGTTGGACTGGAAGAACAACTGGTCTCGCTACCCGTCCTCCGATATGGATCTGACCGTCGCCTGGTTTGATACCGACGGCGGCCTGCACTTCGTATTTGACGGAGCAACGCTCAATTCGCCGGAATTCGCGTCTATCGATTCGACCGAAATTGACGCTGTTTTTGTTTTGATCGAGGCCTTTGAAACGTACGGTGAAGATGAACCGTGGACGCTCGAAGTTAACTACAAGTAAATACCAAGTGATGTAAGAGCTGCGGCTCCCTCTCGAGGGGGCCGCAGCCGTTTTGCTTATCTGTCGAGCGACTCAATGGTATACATGCCAACGACCGGCAAATGGTCGGAAATATCCAACGTTCCTTCCTGAATGACCCGTGCGTCCTGCAACGACCACTGATTACTGTAGAACAGATAGTCGATAGTCCGGTCTGGCTCGGTAACGGTCGGGTCATTGGGCATATGCGTATACCAGGACGGGGCGTCGGCCGAGGTGAGCGCTTTCGTTGAAGGGATGCCGCGATAGTTGTCGTAGAGTGCTTCAATAGGTGTTATTTCGTCAAAAACACCGGTGCGTGTAGCCAGGATTTTCTGTCGCTGCTGGTCATTGTCCGGTGGCAACAAATTCAGATCACCGCCCAGCACCCAGGGAATGTCCACTGCGTCCAGCGACTTCAGAAGTGTCAGGGTCTTTTTGACCTGTTTGCTCATAAGATCCGTACCTGCGGCCCAGGCTTCGTAGTGAGTGTTGATCACAGCAACCGTCTGGTCATTGCTTGTCGCAATGTGCGACTCCAGCAATGCACGGTGAAAATGAAACGGTGCCGTAACACGATTGTGTTGTTGTCGCGGCAACTGATGACGTACCGACTTGCTCATGCGGTATTTCGAAAGTGTCAGAAGCCGCATATCGACTGGCCCGAGAACATCGGGATGAAGAATAAATTCGGCCTTCCAATAGGGTGTCGCCGACATGCACGGATATCGATCGGTGGGCAGCCTGCGCAATAGCTCCGCGGTCTGGTCCACGTAGTGCGTTCTGCTGTCGTCAGCACCGCTGATTTCCTGTAGCAGGACGACGTCCGGATCTTCTCTCGCAATCACTTCCGCCACCTTGTCCAGGGTCCAGAACACGTCGGACTCGGAAGGCCTGCTCGCTATGGTTTTGTTGGCTTTTGCAACGGCTTCCACGCGCTCAGCATTGTCGAGATCGATGTCGTAAAAGAAGACGTAGTTCTTGCTGGCCATGTACTGCACGTTGTAGCTCATGACCTTCAACGACGTTTCGAGAGACCACGGTGAGGCGCCCGGCGAACACTGAACGCTGACGTTTTCAGTGTCTTCTGGCCAGTACGATCGAGCCCAAAGCGTGCCCATGGCCAAAACGATGATCAGAACCACGGCAAGCAAATACCTGATGATTGTTAACAAGGTTGGAAGTTCTCTTTGTGGATGTCGTAGCACACCTACACTGATTTTAGCGCGCAGTCATCAATTTCGTATGGAGATATCGAAGAAAAAACAGTAGTTTTTGAAATATATCCGGCACTGGCCCGGTCAACAGGTAGGGAATAAGAATAACTCTTATATACGAACATCATTGGAGAAACAGGTATGTCTAAGCAATTCAAGAGCAAGCCATTAGCGATCGCGGTTGGTACCGCGCTCGCGACGTCGGTGGCCGCGATGGGAACGGCCAATGCAGAGACGAACCCTTTCAGCATGACGCAACTACCAAGCGGCTACATGGTTGCCGACACCGCCGAAGGTTCCTGCGGCGGCGACAAGGAAGGTGAAGGATCTTGCGGCGAGGGATCCTGTGGCGGCGACAAGGAAGGCGAGGGCTCCTGCGGTGAGGGATCCTGCGGCGGCGACAAGGAAGGTGAGGGATCTTGCGGCGGTGACAAAGCGGGTGAAGGCTCCTGTGGCGATAAAGAAGGCGAAGGCTCCTGCGGCGGTGATAAAGCGGGTGAAGGCTCCTGTGGCGACAAAGAGGGCGAAGGCTCTTGCGGCGGCGACAAAGAAGCTACCGCTGCTGCCGAAGAGGCAGCGGACGCTGGCAAAAGCGGCTCCGGCGCTGCTGGAGGATTAACACTCCTCGGGCTGTTGGCAGCAATTGGGTTACGCCGGCGTGTTAAACGCAGCTGATCTTCAGTTTGGCTAGCAATGAACTAGGCCCACCCGGCAATGGGTGGGCCTTTTTAGCAGGTGAGAATCTAGTCTTCCCGGAGTGGCCGAAGCTCCAGCTCCCACTCAGCGTGATCACCCGGGCCCACCGGGCCAATCTTCCCCTGTGCAGACTGCAGCAGCTCATCGGGGTCGTAGGCAACGCCGTCTTTGACGACGAATCTGATATCTCTTGCGACTTTGATGTCGTCGAGGGGATTGCCACGTACCACATAGAGATCCGCGAGTTTACCGGCCTCTATCGAACCAAGGCGGGCATCGATACCCAACGCTCTGGCACCATTGATGGTGGCCGCCTTCAGTACGGCGGCAGTCGGTAACCCCGCGTAGGTCATTGCGAGTAACTCGCGGTGATAGGCAAAGCCTGGCAATAGATTCGTGTACACAGGCTCGTCAGTACCAACGACCAGCAGGTGCGCGCCACCAGCATCGAATAAGGACTTGAGTTCGAGCACCCGCTGTCCAAATTCTTCTGAATCGGATTCCGGACCCGGCGGGCCGCGCTTTTCGAGCAGAGCCTGCGCGTAAGGAGTGAAGTATTTCGCCTCGTTAGCCCAGAGCATTTCCCTTGGATATTTCTTGCGCTCGTTAATACCGCCGTACATTTGCAGATTGGCATCGTAGTAGACCTCGTGCGCCAACATCAGATCGATCATCTGTTGCATCTCAGCGCTGCGCGGACCCCCGCTACCGAGCGTGAGCTGATGTTCAACACGGTCCAGCCCCATAAGAATGGCGTCCCGCAACTCCACGTCGTATTCAACATTGTAATTGCCGAGATGCGCTGCCGCTGTCATGCCGTTCTTGTGCGCCTGCTCGATGAGCACTTTCATCTCACCGGGAGTTGCCTGCTTGATCTTGATGCTAACGACGCCTTGCTCAGCCCAGGTATCCACTTCCTGACGAATCTCGTCTTCACTGATGTCGTTGGGCCATCCAATGCAGTCGTCCGCAGCGACTTTGATGTTGTATTCGCAACGAAAAGCACCGAAGTAAGGACCTGACGCGAACAATCGAGGCCCGACGGACTCGCCCGCATCAATGCGATCACGTTGCTCGATAACCCGTTCGGGATAGTATTCGCCGGCTGACCAGGTCGACGTTACGCCATTGGCCAGAAAGACGATGCCATTGTGGACAACTTCTTCCACACGGCCGTTGTCCACGAGATCCAGATTGTAGTGCGCGTGCAAATCGATCATGCCCGGCAATATCGTATCGGTTTCGTCCAGGTCGATGACTTTCGCGGTATTCAACACCCGTTGCTGAACATCGGCGTCAACCTCTGTAATCTTGCCGTCCAGAATGACAATGCCGGTGTTCACCCGGCGCTCATCGCTGACACTGTCAAACAACCAACCACCACGAATAAGCAACTGCCCTTCTTGTTCCTCGGCCCACTGCGCCAAGACCCACTGTGGGGCGAGCAAGCCCACTGTCACTACGCCTACCAGTTTTCCAATTCTTCTCATATCGTCACCGTGTGTCGCTACTTGTATTTTGTTTATCAACCACTTTGTACCAGAAGCGTTGCCCGCCTTTTGCGGCGAATCAATGCCCAGGCCGCAACAGCGCCTGTCGCCGCAATGACGGCTGTTGCACCGAATACTATCCGGTATCCGGGCATGCCGGGGAACCTGTCGAGAATTGCACCACCAATGACCGGCATGTAAATGTCCGACATGAATCCGATCAACGATGCTACGCCTGCGGCGGTTCCGGTAACTGCCGCAGGTATACCCTGTTCGTCAAGTAACGCAAAATAAATACCGCGCAATGCGTAAATGGCCAGTGCAGCAGTCGCACCATTGGCCAGAACAAGTGGTAACAGTGACGCTTTGGCCGGAGTCACGCTGAACAGTCCGAAGCTGACCGCAACGATCAAGAGCAGCACCGCCGACGTTCGGGAAATGCCGAAACGATCCGCGACGAAACCCGATACGAACGGTGCGATCGGATTCAGCCAGTTGCGCCCGACGCTGATCATTCCTGCCGTGGCAACGCTCAACAGGAAAACCTCGGATGCGTACGGTGTAAAGTAATACGTTGCCCAGAAGCCGCTGTTTGTTGCATTGATGACGATGGCAATCAGCCAAACTGATGGCAATTGCAGCACCTGCGTAACTTCTTTCCAACCGACTTTGGACTTCTGACTCGATTCGGCACGGCTTGCCGGCACGCCGTCTTCGAGCACGAACCACGCGGCTATGCCACACAGGCAGATGATGACCGACCAGCACACAATCACCGTCGCCAGCGCCATTTGTGTGCTACCCATCCACGTGAACACTCCAAGCAGGACCGTTGACCCGAGGGTGCCGAACAAACCTCGCCCGGCCTCGAGAAAACCGAATGCCCGTCCCTGCCCGGCGCTCGATGCCCAGTTCCGCGTTGCGCGGATCATTGCATTCCAGAATACCAGCGAGATACTCACGCCCCAAAAAGCGTGCAGCGCGAGCGCCATCGGGTAGCTTGGAAATGTTGCGTAGTAGAAACCGCTGCCGCCCGTGACGAGCATTGCCAGCGTGATTAGCTTGCGGGACGAGACGCGGTCGGCCAGCCAGCCTCCCGGGCTATAGCTCAGCAAGGAAACCGCACCGAACACACCCAACAGCATACCCATCTGCGCTTTGGTCAGGTTCAGGGCCTGTTGTGTTGGCAGGTAATAGACCTCGAATACATAGACGACGTTGAAAATTGTCCCGCCAGCCAGGCACAGCACGACCATCGTCAACGTATGTCGAAGCCCGCTCGACTGGCTCGATGACATTGGTTGACTGCTGTCCTCCATGAACTCCCTCGGGTAGTATTTTCCTGTTCCGAAACAGAGGCTACCACCAATGCAGGCTTCGCGATTCTTGCTCTACCGGCAAACAATGACCCCTGTGCTTGCCATTCTTCTCATCTTGACCTGGCCAATCGCTGCGCCGCACGCTCTGGGCGAAGAAATCAACGCTGAAGACAAGAACATTGGCGTCACGCCACCGGTCTATGAAACCAGCGTTGCAAGAGACTGGCTGCAGATGCCAGACGGTGTGCGACTGTCAGTCACTCTTACGCGACCGACGCCCCGTCACCCGGACGAAACGTTCCCGGTGCTGCTCGACCTTTTGCCTTACCGAAAGGATGAGTTTCCGGAGCGGCATCCGAGTTATTTCGATTATTTCGCCAAACGTGGTTTCATCCTGGCGACCGTGGATATTCGCGGCACCGGGTCTTCTGAAGGAGCGTTACCGTCTCGCGAGTATTCTGAGCAGGAACTCGACGATGCAATGGAGATTATCGACCAGCTTTCTCAATTGGCAACTTCGAACGGCCGTGTCGGCATGTGGGGCAAATCCTGGGGCGGTTTCAATGCGATCCAGGTGGCAATGCGCGAACCGCCCGCGTTAAAAGCGATTCTGGCCGTTGAAGCTACCGACGATCTCTTTTACGACGACGTTCACAACATGGACGGAACGTTTCACGTCGATCAGTTTGACACGTGGATGGATAACGTAAACATCTTGCCGCGTACGCCGGACTATGAGCTGGACGAGGACTATTTCAAACAACGTTTTGAATCGTATCCGTGGTTCCTGACCTATACGAAGCAGCAGCGAGATGGCGCGTTCTGGCGAAAAAACTCGCTACGCTTTCAGTACGACAAGTTGAAGATTCCGGCTTATCTGATCGGCGGCTTGCTCGATGGTTATCGTGACAGTGTCGCTCGCATGCTCGAAAACGTGGATGCACCTGTTCGAGCTGCCATTGGTCCGTACGAACATCACTGGCCTGACAACGGCGTACCCGGCCCGAACTATGAATGGCGTCACGAGGCGGTACGGTGGTGGGACTATTGGCTGAAGGACCGGGATACCGGGATCATGGACGACGCGCCACTGGCGGTTTTTGTGCGCAGCGGTCACGGGCCCGACCTCGATCTGAAAACGACACCGGGCCAGTGGATAGCCAGTGAATGGCCGATACCGGGTACAGACTGGACAACGTTTTACCCAACAGTCAATCACCAGTTGCACAAACAACTTGAGAACGACGAAGCCGGCATCGAATCCCTGCGCTATATGCCAAGTAGCGGATATGCGACCGGCTTGTGGTGGGGGGAGACAACAGGAGATCTGCGTCCTGACGATGCACATAGCCTGGTATTTGACAGTCCGGTACTCGACAAGAAAACAGAGATCGTGGGATTTCCCCGTGTACGCCTCAAGGTTTCAGCCGACGTACCCCTCGCACACTGGGTTGCGAGATTGGAAGACGTGCAACCGGACGGCTCTGTGTCGTTGGTCACTGGTCGATTGTTAAATGGTTCGCAGAGAGACTCGCGGCTTGCGCCCGAGCTTCTCGAACCGGGCGAAGTTTACGATCTGGAGCTGGACCTGCACTTTACGACGTGGACCTTCAAGCCGGGGCACCGCATCCGGCTTTCTATTGCCAATTCGCTGTTTCCGATGATCTGGCCCACGCCTCACCCGATGACGACACAGCTTCACGTTGGTGTCGAAAACACCAGACTGGAGCTACCCGTTATCTCGACCGCAAATAGCAACGCACCCAATTTTCTGCCACCGGAACCTCGAACCGAAATCACTGGCGTGCGTTACACCGATGGAACATCGTGGTTGGACGACCTGGTATACAAACGCGACCTGTGGCGATCGACCACGAGCCTGCAATGGAAAAACTTCAACGAATGGATCAACCAGGGTCATCACTACCGTAGTGACGAGCACAATTTCTATGAAACGAATGACGAAGATCCCGCGAATTCACGGTTTTTCGGCGATGTAAAAACCGCCATTGATCTGCAGGATAGAAAACTGGAAATTCGTTCTACGATCGAGGTTCGTTCTGACGAGAAGAACTTCTATGTGACGGTCACCCGTTACCTCACCAGGGACGATGAACTCGTGAAGCAGCGCGAATGGAGCGAGACGATTCCCCGTGAATTTAACTGAGTCTGAGAAGGCGTCGCGATGGAAGCAAGTCACCAGCCCGGCTTCAATCATCATTCGATTTGTTCAAAGAGATGGTGCACACTAAACCGATGGCGAAAATCCGTTCTTTGAGTCGTGGCCTGGACGCATTGGCATTGCTCAATCGTCATGACAGCGCCAGCGCCACAGAAATATCTCAGTCCCTGGGGATCCCTCGGGCGACTGTTTATAGAATTCTGGAAACACTGTGCGATATGGGCCTGGTCCGTCAGTATGATGATGACCACCGCTTCCGGATAACACCAAAGGTTCGAATTTTGAGTGTGGGGTTCTCCGACGAGGACTATATGGCAAGTATCAGCCAGCCGGTCCTGCAACAAGTAACCCGCGAAGTTGATTGGCCTGCGGCACTCGTCACGATTGCTGGAAGCGAGCTGATCGTTCGCGACAATACGGACCAGATCAGCCCTCTCGCGCTCGAGAAATTTAGCCGCGGTTATCGTATGTCCATCCTGCAGTCAGCATCTGGCCGGTGCATACTGGCCAACATGTCAGCGGAGCGCCGCAAAAAAACGCTGGAAATGCTGGCAGAGGTTGAGCGGCGACGTGGTGGTCAACTGAAACTGGACCTCGATTTCGATCGCACGATGAAAACGATTCGCCGTAGCGGGTTTGCAATTTTCCATCGCCACCGGCGCCACTCGGATTTAAGTGCGATTGCAGTGCCCATATTGACGGACAAGAACAACGTCGAAGGTGCCATTGCACTGCGATACGCCAGAACAGCGATTGATCGAAAAACCGCGGTTGAGCGCTTCTCTCCTATTCTTGACGATGCGGCGAAAGCAATTGCAAAACGACTCCGTCTACACGAGGAAATAGAACGTTCGACGGTTTGATTTACGAGTGCCCGATCAGTTCAGTATCGGTAGGATAACGCCCAAGGAATAACATCATAGTGCCACCAAGCAATGATGTTGCAACAACGACTTTGAGAATCGGGGCGTAACTGCCGTAGTGGTCAAAAACACTGCCGAATGCCCAAGGTGCAACACCTGCCCCAACAGAGAAAGCGACATAGAGCGCGCCGTATATCGAACCGTAGTGTCGTATTCCGAAATACTTGCTTGCGAGAAAGGCGAATAAATCGAGTTCGGCACCTGCGGCGAGACCAATGATAATTGCGGCCGCGGCAAGCGCGGTCGGCGGCACCGCGGTTGCGCCAAGAAGCAGTGCAGCCACGCTTGGAGCTGACAAAAAGACGGCAGCTACCAACGGTGCGTGAATGCGGTCCAGCAGATAACCGGTTATAAGCCGACCGCTGATGACGCTGATGCCGATAAGGCCCGCATATCGTCCCGCGCTTGCGGGTGTGTTGCCTTTATCAATCAGCATCGGCACAAGATTGGTAATCAGCCCCGAGATTCCGGCAGCGACCAGCAGGAGACCCACTGCCATTAGCCAGAATCGACGTGTTCCCAAGACTGTGCGCAGAGGCAAACCGACCCTCGAGGATTTAATCTTTGACTCGTCTGCCGCACTCGAAGGATCGCGAAAAAGCAGATAGACACCCGGCAGGGAAATAAGCGTAATAGTCACGGCGAGCAATACATAAGCGGTTCGCCAGTCGTAGGCAGAGATCAGCCAAACCACGTAGCTCGGTGCGAGTGTGGCGGCGATACCGGTGCCGGCCAGCGTTATGCCCAGCGCTATACCCCGATAGTCGTCGAACCAGGCCGTTACCACACGGGTCCACGTTATCGGCAACGTCCCGGCAGCAATGACCGACATGCAGCCCCACCCGACGTAATACGTCCAGATCTGATCGGTGCTCAATGACAAAGCGGCCAGGCCGAGTCCGTACAGCGGAATTGACAGCAACGCGATGCGTCTCGCACCAAATCGATCGATGAGCCAACCCACCGAAGGTGCTGTGATCACAGCCATCAGTATCATGATGGTGACCCCAAACTGAACGTCACCGCGACTCCACGAGGTCGCTGCAGAGATAGCCGGGACGAACGCACCGTGCGTGTAGAAACTGATTGACGACAAACCGCAGCCCGCGCCAATCACGGCGCCGGCCAGCGGCAAAGCACCGTGTTGAAATTCCGCTCGATTTTTCATTCGCCTGGACCGTCTCAATAGTGGGCAACTAACTGTAAGAGAGCCTCCGTGGGAACACCGCTGCGGTAAACTGACGAAAGCAGCCACTGAGGAAAAGCCAGTATGACGAATCGCAGAGACTTCCTGCAAGCCAGTGCACTGGCCGCCTGCGCCACCGTGACATCGGCGGCCTGCAGCGCGGAGGAAAATGACGGTCTGCTTGACGCGCACAACCGTGCAACAAAGTTGTTGCGTGGCGGTCCGCTCCTGAACCTCGAGCGCGCGTACAAGGTAATGGCCGAGGAAGAGCTGGCCGGACTGATCGTTTGCCTGCCGATCAACGTGCTCCAGTTTTCCGGCTATCACGACCACTGGACTGCACGTATCGACGAACCCAGCAGTTTTGTCTTGTTGTCGAGTGACAGTCGGGTTCCTCCAGCAATGGTGATGAATCAGTTCCTTTATTACTACAGCATCGCGGACGGGGAATTTGACTGGCCAGGCGAGGTGTTTCTTTTCACCGGTTGGGGGTCAGACCCGGACGGTGACGATGACATTGCATCGACATTCAAAGTTGAACCGGAAGCGGCCACGCCGTTTATATTCTCTGATCGTGGTGAGCAGCCGCTAAAATCCCGGGAAAACCATCGGATTGCGTCAGTCGAGGACGCGTTGTCAAAGCAGCCTGCGAGCGCCGGGGCGCAGTGGGGCTTGCTCAACGCCGCGAAGGCACTTGGTCTGAACAAGGGTCGTGTTGGTACTGACCATCCTGTCGTTGCTACGATTTTCGGGCAGGCCGATCTTGCAACAACAACTGTCGACGGAAAGCATGCCATTCGCCGCATTCGGATGATCAAGTCCGAGCGGGAAATCGCACTGATGCGTTATGCCGCTGCTGCAAATGCACAGGCGGCGTTAGCGGCCGTCAGGACGGTCAGAAAGGGTGCTACACACCGAGAACTTCGCGCCGAGTTCTACAAAGAATGTGGCAAACGCGGCACCCTGCCGCAGCTCTTGCAAGTCGACTCGGTCACGTCCGAAGTGCTAAATGAGGAATTCAAAGAAGGCGATGCTTTCGCAATAGACGCTGTCAGTACCGGCTTGCACTACACGGGAGACTACGGGCGTACTATTTTCGTCGGAGAACCGACCGCATCGATGAAGGCGGCAACTGAAGCGATATCGGTCGGCTGGGATGCAGTTCGGGAAAAGCTGCGACCCGGTGTAAGGTATTCGGAGATTCGTCAGATTGGTCGGGATGCAATCAAGCGTGGCGGATTTTCACATCTTGTCGCGGTCACGCCCCACAGCGTAGGTCTTTGCCACACGGACGAGCCGGGCCGTGACGGCCCCGATGCCTACTGGGTGAAGGACGATCTGGTGCTTGAAGAAAACATGATCATCAGCGTAGACATGCCAGTCCTTCACAGCGGCATGGGCGGCACTGCGCACCTGGAGGACCTGACACTCATCACTCGCGATGGCAGCGAAACGATCAACGACATTGGTGATCGCGTCATTGTCGTCTAGATCTCGTCCGGCTAGAACGAATAGCTCAAACGTACTCCATACGTACGGCGATCCGGCAGACCGCCGGTCAGCACACGATTTGCGGCCGGGTTGATGTTCGCGAAGTCAATCAGGAACTGGTAATTAGTAAACGTCTTGTCATCAGTTAGATTTTCGACATACAACTCGGCCCGCCAGTCTTCCTTCTCAAGGCCGGCACGAAAGTTGACACGGTTGCTGGCACCGGTTTCGGTAATGTTCGCGTCAGTCGCGTATTTACTGCCCGTATAGATGTAATCCAAACGCCCAAACCAGTCCAGTGACTCGTTGAGTTGGCCGTTATAGGTGCCAGCAAATGATGCTTGCGTGTCCGGATTACGCTGCAACTGTTTACCCATGCCAGTAATGTCCTGCGTACCCAACAGCACGCCGCAGTCTGCGCAGGACGTATTACGCTTGATCTCGGAATCATTGCGGCTAAACGTGCCTTCAATCGTGAAGTTATCGGTAACCGCGATGGCTCCTTCAATCTCAAAACCCGACAAATCAATATCGCCACCAACGACATTTCCGCCAAAAAAGTCAGTACTGCCATCTGGCAATGTCACTGTTGTTCCAGTTGTACCTTGCGCTGCCCAATCTCCCTGATACACCGCGGCCTGAAACCAGCCGCGACCATCGAGAATTGACCCCTTGATGCCAAGTTCGATGTTTTCTAGTTCTTCTTCGTCAATTTCGAGACCCAGACCGATCGCGGCGAGCTGATCGAGTACGCTTTGCGGCTGTCCGAGAAGCGAAACATTGAAACCACCAGGGCGTGTGCCCTCGGCGTAGCTTCCGTAGACTGAAATATTGTCCGTAACACTCCAGTCCAGAATCACTCTGGGATTGAAACTATCGAATGTACCGGATGCGTTCTCAGCACCTGACGTACGTGCCTCATTGATTTTATCTTGCTGCTGCCGTGCTTCGACCGAGACCGTCAAGCGATCATTGATATCGTATTCAATCGAACCGAAAACTCCGACGGTTTCGATGTCGAATATATTTCCCAGACTAAACGACAATACAAGTCCGAGGACGCGGAAGCCGCTGGTACGTGTACCTTCGAAATCCGAATAGCTGGCGCCGAGCAACCAACGCAGCCGCTGATCCTGCGACGATGTCAAACGTAACTCTTGGCTGAAGTCACGGTTTTCTCGGCTGTTAAGTAACGCCGTGTCCATCGCTGCCCCCAACGGTTCCGTATGGCGCCTGTCGAGATCGTCCAACGCAAGCCAATCGTTCGAATGGAATGCCGTCAGTGATGAGACCGTCATTCCGTTGTCCAGAGTCCAGTCGAGAATCAAACTGGCCTGATAGGCGTTTCGCTCGAAACCGAACCCGTTGAGAAACGGCGGCGTAAAAATACTATCGAGATTGACGGCGGACGGAATTGGGTTGCCATTGAGCAGTGACAATTTATCTGGTGTCAGGATGAAGTCGCCCTGAATCTCGTCAGCCGTTGGGAACGGTGCTTCGCCGCAGATCCAGTTGTTGTTACCGTTGCGAGGTGCCAGCGTAGAATTTGGCAAATTGCAGTTGAAATTTGACTCACCATTGCCTATTCCGTAGCCAAAGGCCGCACCCGGTCCGTCAATATCTTGCCAGGTGTGATAACGCAATTTGGCGCTGAACGACTCGCTGGGTTGGTAAAAAAGCGTGGTTGCCAGGCTACGTGTCTTGCGTTCTCCCAATTTCAGACCGGGATTGTTTGCAACATCGTACTGACCTTCAGTATCTGTTTGACTGGCAGAGACTCTGGCTGCAAGTACATCGTCGATGAGCGGCCCTTCAAGTTGCACGCCCAAGTTTGACGTATCAAAACGGCCGTATTCCGCAATGACTTTGCCAGCGAAATCGAACGACGGCGTTTTCGTCACGAAGTTGACAGCACCTGCGAACGTCGAGCGGCCGAAATATGCACTCTGCGGGCCACGAATTATCTCGACCCGCTCTGCGTCCTCAAGCCCGGAAATAACGCTGCCCAACATTGGTACGCCGTCAACGAAGACTGAAGCAGGTTGTTGGTGGTCGTTTTCATTGCTGATGTGCATGCCGCGGATGACAAGAATTCGATTGGAGCGATCGGCACGCCCCACCGAATGTTCAGCGAAGAAAAATCCCGGCGTGAAGTCGATGACGTCTTTGAATTCCGTCACACCTTTGGCTTCAATATCGGCCGCCGACAATGCCGTAACTGCAAGCGGAATTTCCAACAGTGTTTCGTCGCGTTTGCGAGCACTGACAACAATTTCGTCGACCGCTCGCTGCGCCTCTTGCGCGTTCGCGGTTGACGCCGTTATTGGCGCGATGATGGGCGCTGCGAAGAACAACGCAACGAAGAAAAGTAGTCGTTTTGGTATGAGCATGAGACCCCCTGCAATCCTCACCGAACATGTCATCATAATGAGGCTACACCCCGCCTGAAGCGCCGAACAAGGCAAACTCGCATCTTGTCTCAATAGTGGACACTTGTTGCCCTGCAAGCACGATATGTAGCCTCGAAAGGCCGCCTGGGCGGGCTCAGCCAATATGCTGCTGATGCTGCTCCAGGTAGCAATCGACGACCTCCCCGCGCGTTGCAAACCAGACACCTTCGAGGGATTTCGCGTATTGCAGAAACTCCCGGACTGCGCGAATACGGTATGCGCGACCGGAGGCATGCGGGTGTAGTCCCAGATTCATCATTCGTCCACTACCGCTTGCAGAGGCTTCGGACAGAATCACGGTCAGTTCTTCTTTTATCGCATCCAGAAATTGATCCGTCGAGAACCCCATCCGAGTCAGCATGGTGAAATCATTGATCTCGTTGCTGTAAGGGGTAGACACAATGGGTCCGTTGTCCGTGTCGATCATGTACGGCTGGTCGTCATTCATAATGTCGCAGTAGAACTGCAGACCTTCGCCTGCCAGGATATTGCAGGTATTGGTGGTGCCCCTGAGCGATGATGACAACCAGCCACGCGCCGGGCGACCGACGACGTCCTCGTACACCGCAAGAGTTCGTCGGATGATGTCACGTTCCGCTTCCGGGTCGTGGGCGTAGTCGCTCAGCAACTCGCCTTGTTCATAGTTGTGGGCAACAATCTCCCAGCCACGCGAATTGGCCGCATCGACCATTTCGCGTCGTTCCAATGCAGTCTTCGCGTTGATCGTGCAGCCAGCGGGGACACCCTCTTTGTCGAACACATCAAATAAGCGCCAGATACCGACACGTTGCCCATATTCGCGCCAGCTGAAATTTGGAAAGTCGGCGACATTGCCGGGCAGAGGGTTCGGCAAGATAGCCGGTCCGCCCGCGTAGTAAGCACGATCGGACTCTTTGACCATGTCCCAATGTTCCAGGTTCAGGCTGACGATCAACGCGACTTTCGCGTCGTTCGGCCACCGCAGCGGACCGCGATCGACGATCGGAACATAAGGATATTGCATTGATAGCAACCTCAAACTAAGGACCGGAGACCGCTGAGACTACGTCGACAGGCTTCGCTTTTACAAGTGCCGATGATTGGACGTTAGCACTTGAGCGCCGGCATTAATGCCCTGGCGAACCGGTCAGAGACCAATATCAGCCCACCGATCAGAACGTTTCGCAATGTGTTTGATATAGGAACAGTGTGCGACGGCTTTTTTCTCCTCTGCGGCAATCGCCTCAAAGGTTTTTTCTACGAGGATCTTGCCCACACCGCCGCCCCGAAGCGCCGTTGGCACTTCAGAGTAAACCAAGTGATAAACCTCATCTTCCAGCCTGTAGTCGACGAACGCTTTGTGACCATCGACATCCAATACGAAACGATGCTCGTCGGCGTCGTGTGTGAATTCGCCAATGTTCACTTGTCTTCTCCTTTTCTTAGGGTTGTGGGAACTGGAACTTTGCGCCTTTATACTAGCTGATCCTCAAAACACCAAAAGGTATTGAGGATCATCCTGACGCGATTGACTATCACGATGTCGACACGTCAACCACGGCAGGCTTCAACATCGCCGCATTCGTCGTTGTGCTTATGTTGACCGGCCTCTACGTAACCTGGTGGTAATACGATGCAAAAACAACTCGGAAAACTAGTCGCTCTGTGTTCAGCCTGCCTGCTCGCAGCGTGCACGCAAGACTCCAGTGCGATCGAGCATGATACCCAGACGAGTGAATTCAAGCCTGGCGAGTCGCAGGCAGCCGTGATGGAGCATCACCGCAAAATTCGGCCAGACGTGCACTGGTGGGATGTGCGTGGCCCCGAAATGGGCTGGATGCATCGCCACTCTCAGCAAATGTTTCCGACGATAACCGTACACCGCTTTGGTCCGGTGCGTGAGCTGGAGGAAGCACCAGATTCGCGTATCGGCGAAGTCATGATTGACACACCGAAAGGCCCAATGCCGTTCGGTAAGATGATTCGCGATGACGTTTCAACAACGCTGGGAGTGGTCATCCTGCACAAGGGGAAAGTCGTTTTCGAAGACTATCCGCGCATGCGCGAATACGAGAAAGTCATTTACTGGTCGGTTGCGAAAGTGATTGTCGGTACGTTGACCCGAATACTCGAGGAGCGTGGCGAAATAGACATTCAAAAGCCCGTTGAATACTACGTGCCACGTCTCGCCGACTCTGCACATGCCGGCACAACCATCGAGAACCTGCTCGACATGGCAACTGGCGCCGATTGTGCGGAAAATTACGAGGACCCCGAGTCCTGCTATTACCTGTACTCAGAGGCGCTCGGCGAGAACATCCGTGACGAAGATTCTCCGGACGAACCTTACGAATTCCTGGCAACCGTGGAGATCGATCGCGAGCGCGACCAAGGCACGAAATTTGTCTATTCGGGAGCGACGAATTTCCTGCTGATGTGGGTCCTGCAAGAAGTCACAGGGCATACGCTGCCCGATCTTGTAACCCAGGAAATCTGGCAGCACCTTGGCGCAGAAAACGATGCTGCCTATCTTGCGTATCGCTACGGTGTCCCGGCGTCACACGGCGGCTTGATATCGCGCATGCGTGACCTGGCGCGGTTTGGTCTGCTTTATACGCCGAGCTGGTCGCTCACGTCGGAAAAGCAGGTGATTTCTGACGCACACATCGATGCCATTCTTCGAGGCGGTCGACCGGGGCTTCGCAATAGCCGCTATCAATGGGGCGATCTCGACGAAGACGGTTGGCTGTCGCATGGCGGCTGGGGCGGACAGGGGTTGATTGTTCACCCGCAGAGAGATGTCGTTGCGGTATTTACGAGCTACGTCAAGGAAGACTATAGCGAAGTTCAGTTGAGTGACGCGGTCCAGATCGTCCTGAACAGCGTCTTTTCGGATACGGACTCTCAATAAGAATGCGGCGTTTTGGGCCTGGCCGGGACAGCGATGGAACTGACCAGTGGCTTGATTTGGCGGCGAACTGGATAAAGAGACTTGACAAGCCATCAGATCGAGCGGCCCCGAGGCCGCTCGATCCTTTGTAGCACAGTAGCTGTTGTTACTTGTTAAACAGCGACTTGGCGGATTTTTTCAGAACGCTGCTGACCTTCTCAACTTCAGGGACTTGTTGATCAACGCTTGCCGCGCTGCCGTGATCGCCACCGCCGGGAAACGTAATTGAGCGTGGTGATTTCGGTCCGTTTTTGGATTCAATGCCGTTGCGGTTGGATCCGGCGAATTTGCCATCGAGTGCGGGGTCCATCTGAATGAGCACGAAACCACCGGACTTTGTAATTTGTCCCGCGTGCACTGCGGCCATACAAACGTAACTGGCCAACGGATAGCTATCTGTTCCATACACACGGCGACCTGCAAGGCTGCTTGGCGCACTTGGGCAGTTGAATACAAAGCGCTGACCGGTCAGGCGAATGTTGGCGAGCCCGGTCTGGGAGAACTTGTCTTTCCATTCCAGGCGCGGCGCCCAGTCACTTTGCAGCTTGTCCAACTCTGCGCGGGTTGAATCGGTCAGAAACATGATGCTCAGCCCGGTACCGGGAAAGTCACTGGATTCAATATCATTTCGTATGCTGCCCTGGTACTCGCTAACACCCGGATTGAGTTGTAGCGTAATCGGGCCACCATCGACACCAACAGCACCGGCGTGTTGCGCAGCGATGCAGATAGGCGCGCTGGCCGGATAAACATCGGTTCCGTGAATTACCTGGTCTTTGTCTCGAACGGTTTTTGCGGGACAGTTGAATTCAAAGCGTTGACCGATGTACTTTTCTTTGTCCACCTGGAAATGGTGCAGACTGGTCGATCTCGACAGGTCCTTGCCGAAGTCACCGGTCGTGCCTACTGCGTTGGCCGGTTGAGCCAGCGTGAAAGCGGCGACGAATGCAAGCGTCAGCAGGCATTGGATAGTTCGCCGGGTTGGGTTTTGAGCTAGCGATATGTTGTGGGACATGATGGATTCTCCTTAGGGGTTAATTCGTTACAGATTTGTTCCGAGCACATCAGCACGCAGTGCGTTTACTCGGGTGATAATTTCTTTGGTTAGTCTTACGGGATGGCCAAACTGATGGATGGTGGTGGCAAGGATCTCGGTCATCGCATCGAAATGCGTGTGATCCAGGCCGTATTCCTGCACGAGCGAACGGTGCGCCCTGGAAAGAGAGCGCCCGCGATAATGATCCTGGCCACCGAGCGCGGCTGCGAGAAATTGTCGCTGGTGGTTGCGGATCTCGTTGGTATCGGTATTGGCAAAGAATCGTGCCAGTCGCCCGTCATTCAGTACGTTGAAATAAAACGCACCAACGATGGCGTCCAGAGCGCTTTCGCCACCCAGTTCCTGCAGCAAGCACGGGTTTGTTCTTGGGGATGTTGAAGTGTTCATACAGTTCTTAGCGAGAAAAGGCTGTCGAAACGACAGCCTGCCGCTAAAAACTTTCGCAGATACCTGATCCTTCGGGCTGCAGGAGGCTGACTACGCGCCTCAAACGCTGGTCGTCACTCAATAAATCCCGGGCCTGGGCCTTGAAAGCCTGTTGCTGCCTGAGTTCCGCCTGAAGCTCTGCAGACACCGTGGGATCGACGTCTCGCGCGATGTCGTTGAGTGCAACGACGAAGCGGTATCGATCCAGCGCATCGAAAAACACATCGGGCGGTTCTCGATAGCTCGCCAGAACGGCGGCGAACCCATCAGTTCGCAGTGCACCGCTCATGGCGGAGGTCCTTACGTCCTTTATTTCCTTCCAGAAAGTTTGCCGTGCTACTTCAGTCTCGGGCGCCTCTTCAAGCTGCACGATCGCCTCATCGACCGCCGCTGACAATGCGTCATGATCTGCGCACAAACGGTTATCGCGCAGCCCGACCAGGCTCGCCGCCCGGTATGGACGGTCGGCGAACAACAGCAACCTGGCAAACACCGTCAGCATCCTGCGCGTGACTTCTGAGTCCTGCCCGAATGCCGGCACGGCGACCTCAAGTCCTTTATCGATAGCATTGAACGTGGTGCTGGTATCGCCATCCGCAAACGCGAAATTGGCCCGATTGAGCTGCGCAATGAAATACCCGTAACTGTGTTTCTGTGGATCCAGGATCGATAGAGCTTCATCGAGCGCTGCCTGAGCTTCGTGCGGTTTTCGCATGCGAAACAACAATCCAGCGTAGAGCCTGAGGACGTTGGCGTGCGACGTGTTGTCCGTTTCGTGGCTGCGAAATATCTCAATCGACTCCTGGAATGCCTCAGCCGACAATTCGTATCGCTTTGTCATCCCAAAATGCAGCGCACGATTGCTGAGCGTTACAGCCAGACCGAGCGGCACCTCGGCGCGTCGCATGTTTTCCACAGCGCTGGCCCAATATTCGTCTGCAGCATCAAGATCGCCCGCCCGGCGTGCGACACCGGCCATCAATTGATCGATTCTGCCGAGCGTACGCGGCGAATCGACCTCATAGTCACGTGCCACTCTGGCCATGTCGGCAGCCCCCTGGTCCGCACGATCGTAGTCGCGCAGTCTTATGTAGGCACTGACTTCGGCGTATTTCGCCGATAACCATTCTCCGGCACCGTGCTGACTCGAGGGTGACGGTGGCAGATGTTCTGTAAGAAACGCAACACCCTCGCTCGGATCGGTCCGGACCAGGATGTTGCCCAGACCGGCGATGGCGAAGAGCTGTTCGGACTCAGTGTTGCCGTCCATTTTGAGAGCGGCGTCCCAGGCCGCTTGCAGTGCGTCTCTCTCCATGTCGAGAAGATCGAGATTCGTAAAGATCTCAACCAGCGTCTTGTTAACTTCCCACGCCAGTCGCGGATCGTTCGCTACCTGCTCTTTGATAAACGGCTTGGCCCGGACCAACGCATCCGCGAGAGTAACATTCGCACCACCCTCACCGAACGGGTCGGCCTGCTCGAAAACATCGGCCAAAATTTGCTGTGTGATTCGACTGCGCTCGGCTTCGGCGTTTGCCTTAGCGGCGTTGTTGACCGAGAACGCAGTCGCGAACGTCAATGCCGCAGCAGAACCCAGGACAATGCTCGTCAATAGAGCGTTGCGCCGTACGAAGCGAGACAGGATATACCAGGCGGACTGTGGCCGCGCCGCGATCGGCCGACCCACCGTGAAACTCCGAATGTCCTCGGCCATGGCGGCGACCGACGGGTAGCGTTCAGCGGGATCCTTGCGCAGCGCTTTGGCCACGATGGCATCGACATCCGAGTCAATATTTGCAGCACAGGTACTAGGTGGTTCCGGCGACTCGTTACAGATCGTATCGACAGATGCTTGCAGTGATGTTTCGTCCAGCAAATAGGGTTTCTTGCCCGTCAGGATCTCGTACAGCAACAAGCCGAGTTGATACACATCACTAGCGACGTCGATCGTCTGACCTGTGACCTGCTCGGGGCTTGCGTACTGTAGCGTCAGCGGCGTACCCTGCGCCCGGGTAAGCCCCTGCTCACCCATTTCCCCCAGAATACCGGCGATTCCGAAATCCAGCACGCGTGGCTTTCCAAGCGGGTCAACCAGGATGTTCTGTGGCTTGATGTCCCGATGCACAATGAGACGCCTGTGAGCGTAGTCAATGGTGTCGGCAATCTCCAGGAACAACTCCAGGCGCCTGTTGACAGGAAGCGCTTCGGTGAATGCGACAATATGATCGCCTTCCACGTACTCCATCGCGAACCACGGACGGCCGTCGCCGAGCAATCCACCATCGAGAAAACGCGCAAGACCCGGGTGGTCAATCGAAGCGAGTATGCGCCGCTCGCGCAGGAACCGATCGCGAAACTGTGACTGAACCTTATGCGACCAAAGCATCTTAACGGCGGCACGCTGCACGAAGGCATCGCGCGCGCCCTCTTCGGCGTGACCCTTGTGTTCGTGGCGCTCAGCGTAGAAAACCTGTCCAGTACCGCCTGACCCGATTTCCCGCTTGAGTTGCCACTCGCCGGCTTGTGTATCGATGTCTATGCTGACATCTTCGGAGCTGTCCGTGGCCTGCCAGACCGCTTCGCGGGCGACGGAACTAATACGACTAAGGGATTCCACCTGCGATTCCTGCAACAATTCCAACAGCGCTTCACGCTTTGCTTCGCCGAGGGTATTGAGGAAACGTTCAAGATCCTCTGTGCTCAGGCTTAATGCCTTGTCGAGTAGTGGATCGAGTACCGCAAAACTCAGATCGTCGTTGTTATCGCTGGTCACGTTGACGGGGTGCTCACGATTTGGCTTCGCGGAGGAACTTGCCGATCCAGGCTTGCGCGCGCGCGAGTTTGCGTTGGACCGTGCGCACATTCGAACCGGTTAGTTCTGCAATTTCCGGGTTTGACAGACCGCCGAAACACGACAGGTCTACAACCTCGGCGAGCTCCTCGTTTTCAGCGGCAAGCTTCTGCATGACCTGATCAAAATGGAGTATGGCGTCGGGTGCGTCCAGGTCGACCAGTTCATTGGTCAACATTGTGACCGGCGCGATGCCGCCACCACGTTTCGCTGCACCTTCGGATCGATACGTATCTACTGCGATTTGGCGCATTGCGCGAGAAGCTATCGCGTAAAAATGACGGCGGTCGTTGGCGTGCTGGGTCTGGCCCTTAACCAGCTTTTCGTAAGCCTCGTGTACGAGCATCGTGGTCTGCATATGAGCTGCCGCACCACTGCGGCGCAGTTGAGCACGCGCAATTGTCTTGAGCTCGCGATACACAAGCGGGATCAGTTCGCCAAAAGAGTTCTTGCCGCCGTCCGCATATGACCGCAATAGACGCGTTATATCCCCCGCCGGTTCGCTGCTGACATCGGCCATTGCCATCTCCCATGAAAGGTCATTATGCACCGACAAATCGGCGGTTGCAGTTTGGAGTCAGCGGCACTTTCCGAGATCAGCGGACAACAATTATTTCCTCATTGATCGGCGATAGATATTCGACGCCGGTATGGGTGACGATCGCATTGTCCTCGAAGTTGATACTCACGCGCTGCTTCCACTCCGGAATCCAGGCATTAAATTCGAACTCGAATGCGAAGATGTGCATCGGCTGAATCACCAGGTGGGCACGATCGGATCGCCATGGCGCCATTTGTGCACCAGTTGCCGCATCGCCGACACTCGTATTACCGGTCGTGTGCATGTCCACTGAGAAACCAAACTTGTCGGAATCGCCAAGCTTTTTCATAAGGTCTCTGTATTGCGACGTCCGGTCGTCCGATGGTGTTGAGACGTACCCGGCGGACTCCATGGCGGTAACGATAGCGTCGTGGGTTTCTCCGGCAGTGCGGCCCACCTTGATCGTCTTTTTGAGAACTTCGCGGGCCTTCTGACCGGCTTCCCAGGCGCGACGGAGTCCTCTCGGAATCTCCGTCTCGTCCTCTTTGAGAACATAGGCGTAGCGCTTGATGTCCGTGCCAAGATTGAGATGCCCGACGCCCATATCCCACATGATGAACGCGCCGCGCTCGAAGACGCCGTCTGCGGTCTCTACTGGTTTGTAGGTGAACGGCATATAGGGAAGAAACAGGTTGGCAGCCTGATACGAAGGCCCAATACCTTGCGCGAGTAACTGGTCTGCGGCCCACCAGCCAATGTCCTCGGGCGTCGAAATACCAGGCTCGATTCTTTTCAGAGCCGCTTCCATCACCCGCCGCTGCATCTCCAGGATATGAGCGAATGCAACAACCTCTCGCTGCACTCTGCGTACGCGAAAGTCCGTGATGACATTCTCGGCCGACACCAGTTTTTCTGTGAATCGCGAACCAAGCGTTTTGACCAACCGCAGGTATGAGGTATGCGACAGTCCATTAGCGATCCCCAACGATTCGGACATGTTGACGGCAATCACATCGGGGTTTCGCTCTTCTACGATTTTGAGAAGATCGTGGCTCGAGCCCTCGATATCGTAGAATCCGTCCAGATCCTCGCCGCCCAGGATAATCCTCTCGATGCGATCGCCGCCGCGGTCGGTGAAAATGTAGTAACAAACGGGTTCCCACGCTCTGTATTCCGTCCAGCCGCCCAAATCCAGGGCAAGCGGATCCATTCGGCCGCTCTCAACGACATGAATCCACATATCGACGTTGTTGTCGCGCAGGGCACCAGGAAGAATAAGGTCAAACTTCTCCTGGCGAATGAGCTTCATGATCTCGTAGTTTTGTTTTGACTCCTGTGCGTCGGCAACCATCACAGGAGTAACCAGAACCACGAGCGCAATCAACAGATTTTTGATCATGGGCGAAACGATCCTCAACGTATGATTCGCATGCCCTGGTCCGGTGGGTAGGGCCATTCAACACCGCGTTCGGTAATAACGGCACCGTCGTGGAACGCAATATAAATGTGCTTGCCCTTACCCCACTTGGGTACCGGCATGTGAACCATGTACTCGAATGTAAAAGTATGAAACAGCGGCAGCGTCATCTCCCGCTGCCAGTCGCCACCGAGGGGCGATATTCTGGGCGCGTCCATATTTCTGCTGCCCTGTGCGTGCAGATCGAAGTGAATCTGCGTCTTCTTCGGGTCTGCATCGCGATCGAACCAGTCTACCGGGTTGTAGTAATAGCCGGCATCTTCAACGGCTTTGATCAGTACATCGAGCGTTTCACCAGCCGTGCGACCCACCTTTATGTTCTTGCGACAAATCTCCCGAACGACCATCGCGTGTTGCCAGATTTCCTTGATCTCGGGCGGCAGGTCTTCCTCGCCTTCTTTCAGCACGTAAGCATTGCCACCCAGGTCGGCGACGAAAACGCCTTCGCCGGTGCCATTAAGGATAGTAATGACATCACCACGCTGTAACACGTAGCCATTGTTGTTGTTCTCGTTGCCGTCGCGATCACGAACAAATACGTTGCCGTCGATATCCGCCAGCGTCGTCACACCCACTTCGATCTTGGCAAACTCGCGGTCAATAATCGCAGCCGTCTTCAGTCCATAGTAGCCGTCCAACACGATCTCGCCCAGGACTCGCCCGGAAATGTAGTCGCCAATGACGCCCTCGGCCGACACAACGCGCTGGGCATAGTCGTCGCCCAATGCATCCATCATCTTCACGTAGTCTGTGTGTGATAGTCCGTCTGCCATCGCGTTGTTGTTCGAATAGTTCAGCGCAATACGCTGCGGATCGCGTTCGGTAACGAAATCACCGATTATCTTGTCCCAACCCGCGTCGCCTTCAAATCCTTCATCATCGTTGACGAACATGTCGTAGGCATCGGTTTCCCAAAGTGCCTCGTCGGCCGAACCGAGCACTGCCCTCTCGATGCGATCACCACCACGGTCGGTGAATACGAATACTCCCGACTCGCCACCCAGGTCCGGTGACAATGGCTCGGGATTGTTTCGCCGGATAACGTGTATCCACATATCGACGTCGTTGTCCCGCATGACCTGTGGCAGAACGTAGTCGAACTTGTCCTTGCGAATCTCTTTCTGCATCTCCGCCAGGTTTTTAGGATTGATGGTCTGCGCGGACAGGCAGGGTGCAAGAACAATTACGAGAACAGTCGCTAGTATTCTTATCGCTCCGAGCATGTTTGCCCCTCTCTATACAATCAAGACACCTCATGATTGTATATAATATCCAAGAGCGGCGTTAGGGGCTCCGCCTATTGGAAGACGATACGGATCATTCTTGGTTCCTTGGTGTGTATACCGCCGTGTTTCTCGCGCTCTGCTGTCGTTCGGTATTGCGCGTGAACACTCAGCAGGACTGAGTCCTGAGAATCGCGCAGGGCAAGCAGACCGCTGACGAAATGCACGTACTGTTCCGCTGCATTGCTAAACGGGTTCTGATCGGCGGAGAATGCGTTGCCGTAGTCGCGCGAAGGTACCTTATCATCGACCAAAGCGATCAGATCGCCGTTCTTGATACCGACCGATTGCAACGTCGCCTCAGGATTCCAGACCTTGACGCCCTCGGGCGCACCGATTTGATTGCTCGCCAGCATCGACATCGCAATTGGGCTGTTGGCATCGTCGCGTGCCCGAAGCGTCTCGGCATTCGCAGTGAACTGTTCGATCGTCGCCGAGGTCATCTCGTATTCGACAACATTGTCACCGCAACCAACCAGCGCAACGGCCAGCATCAAGACTCCCACTAATCTCAACATTGCTCACTCCATAAAAGACTGTGCTCCCAACCTGTAAACTCATCATTCAGCGCCACACCCAGTCCGGCGCCGGTAGGAACCGCTATTTTTCCTTCATCGTCCAGTGCGAAAGGCTTGTCTCTAAGCAGATTGGTAATTGAAACGTGCGGCCAGACTTCAACGATGCAGTATTTTTCGTCGCGCACGGTTGACTGAAATTGCAGATCAGCGGCAAGACCAACAGCCGTATTGTAGCCGTGTGGGATTACCTGCAGATCGTTGTGACTCGCAGCGTCGCGAATGGATTGCATTTTCGTCAATCCGCCTACCCTGGTGCAGTCAGGTTGCAGAATGTTGAGCGCGCGCTGGTTTGAGAGGTTCTCAAAATCACCTAACAGGATAAAGTCTTCTGCTCCGGAGATGGCAACGTGGGTACTTTTTGTCAGTTGCGTGAATCCTTCGATATCATTTGGCGCCAGCGGCTCTTCAAACCAGAGGAAATCCAGTTCTTCCAAAACCCTGCTGGTCTTTAGTGCCCAGTTTAAGTCGCCTGACCATTCCGGGTCGGAGCTATAGACATCCAGCATTAATTGAATGTCGTTTCCTGCAATTTTTCTCGCAAATCTCAGCAGGCGAGCCTCACGAAGATCCCATTCCTTGTCAGACCTGGAGTCATCACGATGGCCGAAGCCATCAATACACAGTTTGACGGCCTTGAAACCCTGCTCGAGTATTGCGCGCAGAGTTTGCTCGAACTCGTCGCCCGGCGCGGCTGAGGTCTGGGCGAACCCTACTGTCGCATAAGCAAGTACACGATCATGCTTTCTGCCACCAAGAAGTTCGCTGACGGGCTGATCCGATTGTTTTCCCCGAATGTCCCAAAGCGCGATATCAATGGCACTCATGGGGATAGTCAGCTCAGCATCCGCGTCGTGAAGCAAATTCGGGTCTCGTTGAAAAAGCGCCAGCGCATGTTCCAGCTGGCTACGACCGGTATAAGCAGAGCCAAGCCCTGAAATTCCCTCCGGGGTCGTGAGCTCGAGCACGACAAGCTCTCTTAGATCGCCGCCACCCCAGTCTACGGGCGCCAGGGAAAATATCCTCGGCGTCATTGCTCTGCATCGCTATCAAATGTCTCAAAGGCATCGGTCTCGATTTGTTGCCAGTCGCAGTCAACCCCCAGACCAGGGCCTGCGGGTGCGGTAACCCAGCCCTGATCATCGACGACCAATGGGTTTTGCGTCGCGTAGTCGTAAGGTTCATGCGGAGCCGGATGTTCAAACCAGGTACAGCCACCCACACCGAGCATCACGTGCAGATTTGCGTATTGGGTCGGCTGGAAACCGAACGACTGCAACTCAACGGGGACATTCATCGATCGTGCGAGTGTCATCGCGTTGAGGACGTTTGTAATCCCGCCGCCGTTGGTAACGTCACAACGAAGTCGGGACCACGCCCGACAGCGCAATCCGTTCGCCCAGTTTTTCATACCCACCAACGTATTTCCGGCCGGCAATACGTCTATCGAAATGGCCTTGTTGAGTTCCACGTACGCTTCAATGTCGTGGTCCGGTAGCGGCGCCTCCATCCAGTCGAACGGCTGCTTGTCGAGTGCTTCGCCCAACTGCAACGCCTCATCGAATTCATAGCATTCCTCGAGATCAACCATGAATCGCAGATCACTATTGCGATGTTTCCTTGCCACTGCTTGCACCAGTTCGAGATCGAAATCCAGGTCGGTGTTCATGTGCAACTTGATAGCCCGATAACCCTGCGCCGCGTATCGCTGAATATCGTCAAGGTATTCTTGTATCGTGAGATTGGCGACGGTACTGGCATAGCTTTCGATGCGCTCCTGGTATCCCCCGAGTATTTGCCAGAGCGGCCTGCTTTCGCTGCGCGAATAGGCGTCCCACATCGCACAATCGACGATTGAAATCCCTTCCCACGGACCTTCGTCGGCGTCTGCTAACAACGACTCTGTCAAAGATGTCCGCTGCAAAACGTTTTGACCAAGAACTCGTGCGCTGAGGTCCCGGACGACGTGAACCACACCACCCGCCTCCGTACCCTCGACCGCCGTATCGCAACAGCCGACACCTTCGGCACCGCTCGCCAGCGTAATCCGCACGATCTCCATGTTTCTCTTCGCCGGTTGCTCGCGCGCGGTGTATCGCGCTACTGGCATCAGTGGCGGCGTAACGGCATAAGCGCGAATGCGGGAAATGTTCAACTCGTCTGGCATCGACTCAGTGTACTACGCACCCAGCGACCCGACGCCAATTCCGGTACAGTCATGGGGACAGAGCAACGGAGATCAGCACCCATGGCGGCGAAGCTTTTCAAGTTGGATCGGCGGAAGATTTTGCTTTCCTGCACGGCAGCATCGCTGCTTGGCTGCGTGACTCAAGGCGAGCCCCTGCAAGCAGCAACCGATGACTCGGAGTTAACGTTTCCGGTGCAACCGACGGTGCTCATCGACGAGCCGTTCGAGTCTTGCGAAGGGATCAGTTTCAACGGTCTGGGTCATCTTTATGCCACCTGCGACAAATCACTGTGGCGGGTATCGGTTAACGGATCGGCCGTTGAACTGACCGATCTGCACTCAAATCTCGGCGTTGCGGGCATTGGTTCGGAGGATCTGTTGGTCGCGGATTTTGGTCCTACTAACGCGTTCCGTGGCGAAAGAAATACCGACGGCATTGTTTGGCGAGTCACTCCAGACGGTGAAAAGACCGCTGATGCCCTCGGCATCGGCGATCCGAACGTGGTGTTGGTTCGGGATGATGGTTCGTACCTGGTGTCCGACGATGCAACCAGCGACATTTTCGTCGTTCGCCCAGGTGGGGATGTCAGTCTGTTCACAACGGCTGTCAATCACCCGAACGGCATGGCTCTCTCTAAAGACGGTTCAACGCTCTACGTGGCGCAGATGTTTACCAATATTCGCCCGGTTGTCGGTGTGGGCATGCTTTGGGCGTTGCGTCTTAAAGACGGTTCTCCGCTTCGTGACGCGACGCTGGTTGCCGATGTCGGCATCGACGCCTTTGTCGATGGCCTTGCAATGGATAAACTCGGCCGCGTCTACATTACGGCCAATCGAAGCGGCGAAATATGGCGCTTCGACCCCACCACCGAAGAGACGGTCCTGATCGCAGAAGGTGTCTATGGTGCGGCCAGTGCGGTCTTTGGCGAGGGCAACTTCAATACGCAGTCGCTTTATGTGACTACCACAGCATCCGATGGTCGCGGCGGGAAAATCTGGCAAATTCCGGTTGGTGTCGAAGGCGCGGTAGTTGTTCGATAGAAACTCGGTAGTCACATGAATCTCGTTCGCTGGTTGATTCTCGCTGGCGTACTCACCGGCATTGCCTGGCTGCACTTTCTTGTCAGCCAGCCGAAGCCGGCCCAGCCCGCGGTGTCGTCATCTATTAGACAACTGTACTTTCTGGACGACGGTCTCATCGCCGCCAGCGCCTCCGACAACAAGTTTTACATCTGGTCGCAACACGATCTCCAATCGCCGCGAGCGATTTCGCCCGACCTGGAGGCAACTGGCTGGCCGGATCGCAACGGCGACGTCGCATTTTACAGGCGCAGCCAGCTGAAACGTTTCGACCTGGCGTCGGGCATTGAAAAGTTGTCCGTAGACTTGCATCACAATTCGACGGTCGCGGGTTTTGACCCCATTAGCAACGAGGTCTTTGAAAGGACGACAACGGATTTGCGCGCCTACGACGCCAACTCACCGCCGGCATCAATGCTTGAAACACGACAGCTTTATCCGCCGCCGAACATGGCAGCGCTCGTCACCACTTCAACCTCTACCGATCTCCGTTTGTTGCGTGGACCCGGTGATGCCTACGCCGTGTACGACAAGGGCCGGGGCGGATTGTGGGCATACTTCCCCGGGCGCGGCGCAAAGCTGCGAAAAATAGGTGATTTATCCAAAGCACCAAACCTGCGGTGGGCCGGAGATGGCGGTTCCTTCGTCTATCCGTCCGACGACGATCAGGTTCATGTCGTTACACATCTCGGCCAGCATGAATGGCCCGCCCCGAGCGGGTCCGGGTCCCATGGGCGACCGAAGATCAAACAGCTGACGAACGCCGTTGTGTTGTTTGAGGAACGCAACAATGTGCAGCTTCACCGTGTCACCGATGGTGCGGAGACTCAATCGCTGGAGTTCCAGGCGTTGCACTCATTGCCAGCGCTGGACAAGAGCCGCGGAGAATCTGAGTACGGCTGTATTCACACGTTGTCCGACAACGCCCGGTATTTTCTGTTGAATTGCGAATTCCGCAAGGCAGTAACGACCAGTGTTACTGATTTGTCGACGACGCAGACAACAGGAATTGAGCGCAGCAACAGCCCCAATACCCAATACATGAAATTAGTCGTAAGTGACGTTGGGGCAAGTCTTCTCGGACACGGCAATGTCATTGACTACATTGAAGCGGGGTCGGGCAAGCGCCTGGCCGTGGTCAATCCGACGGTTGCTGCAAAACAGAAGCCGCAACGTGGCTGGTGGATCTACCGTGGATTCATGGCGCTGTTTGTTTTGTTGTTCGCCCGATCGATGAGCGTTTCCGCTGACAGTATCGAACGTGCGCGCAAAGACGGCGGTGCCTCACAACCTGCAGTCGCGGAATTTTTGGCGTTCAAGAACATGCTGTTTGTGATCGTACCAATCGGTTTGTTGTACGTGTGGTTCGCTTATGAACTGATGACGAGCGAGCACGCAAACAGCGGTATGATGTCTCCGGGCATCGCCGTCTCGTTAATCGGCATAATGTTGCTGGGGGCAATCGCGTCGATGAGCAGGGTCGCTATGCTCGCAGCATCCATTGGTTCGAGCATCGCACAAGCGCTTAGCGCAAAGTCAGCCGATGCCGTAGTGATCACGTCGGTATTCCTTTACCTCGCACTATTGTTCTTGCCGCTTTGGTTCTAGGCGCTACTGCCCTTACTTGGCAGTGGGGAATCGAATTCGAAACTCCGCTCCGGGTTCCGCGTTGACCATATCGACGTTTCCTTCCATCGCAACGGCGAGCTGGTGCACAATCGCCAAACCAATACCGGTACCGACTGTTTCTCTCGTAAGCTCAGACTCTGAGCGGTAGAAAAGCTGAAATATCTTTTTCATCTGGTCTTTCGCGATGCCGGGACCGTGGTCGCGCACTGAGAACATGACTCGATTGTCGCCGGAAAGTTGGCTGCCAATTTCGATAATCTTGTGCTCTGCGTCTTTTGAAAATTTGATAGCGTTGTCGACGAGATTGATGATCATCTGAGCAAAGCAATCCTCATCGATACTGATCGTCGCGCCATCCGCCTCTTCGTCCCTTCTGATCCTTAGCTCAAAACCGGCACGTTCGATCTGGGTTGAGATTTTGGATTCGGTCCTGTTCATCAGCTCGGCAACCCTCGTCGGCCTTACATCGAAGTGCGGCTCGTTTC
Organism: Phascolosoma agassizii; assembly: GCA_035593235.1. Lineage (NCBI taxonomy): Eukaryota > Metazoa > Annelida > Sipuncula > Phascolosomatiformes > Phascolosomatidae > Phascolosoma > Phascolosoma agassizii. Next base: position 1,585 of record JAVJHY011184503.1, on the reverse strand, counting down.
TCGTAATCCTTGCCAGTTGCAGGACGTTACTAATGAGCCTGGACAGGCGCTCTGACTCGTCATGGATAAACTCGTAGTAGGTCTGCCGTTTATCTTCGTCTGCCCAGCCTTCCTTGAGCATTTCGCCGTACATCCGAATAGACGTGAGCGGCGATTTGAGCTCGTGGCTCACCGCTGCGACGAAGTCCTGCTGTTGTCGGGCAAGATTGATCTGGCTCAGACCCATTCGGTACAGGGCAAGGAAACCGCCAATAAAGACTATCGCCAAAACCAGCGTGACCCAACCGAGCACACTGGCACCGGGACCTGGTGGCAGGCGTTCAATGCTGAAAATGAGTTCCAGGCTGTTTAGTGGTGCGGCCAGGCGAGAACGATAAAGCAGTGTCCCGTCGAGCTCATCAGCCACATCGGGATAAAGCTGACTACCAGGGCCGGCCAGTGTATGAATCACATCATCCTGGTACGCGATGATCAGATTCGTCATATCCGCGAGCGCCGTTCCCGTGAAACCGTCACCGATGACCTCTTGCATCACGGGTTCCTGATCAATCAGCAGGCCCTGAATATAGCGCTCACCGTCGCGCCAGACTTTGCGAAACAATACGAAGTGGCCGCTGTCGAGAAGACTGAATTCAAACGGATCGATTTCACTCTCAAAGGTACTGATGCGAAGGTCCGTCGGCCCCGCAACATTTGCGATCCGCTCACCGCTCGTGACGGCGACGGATTCCGGCAGAGCGCTTTGCTCCTTGCGCTTGCCGCGACTCCGCGAAAATGCTGGTTCTTCGCCAAGTCGCAACTCCGCAGAATCCTCACGCTCCAGTGCTTCACTCTTTTTCTGTAGATCCGCATCCAGTTTCAGTCCACTGACTCTGCCGCCTCTGCTCGGCTGACTCAACTCATCAAATATCTCCTGCCTGTAGGCCAGGTTGGCATCCTTGCCGGTGGATGCAGTCAGAACTTCGTCGAGCGCATCCGACTCTTTTTCTTCCTCAGCCGGCGCATTCGGTGCCTCGACGGTCGATGCAATATTACGCCGTACGCTGTCCATCGAGCGAGACTGGACCAGCTGATTATCGGCGAGAACGGCCTGCAGCTCTTGTGCCAACTGCAAGCGGTTACGATATTCAGTCTCGCTAATGCCAAGACTACCCGCTTCGGCCCCCTCCGGTGGCAGGAGCGGTGAGCTGAAATCACCATTGCTGTCTACCTGGAAGTAGCCCAGAACCCCGGGCAAATCTGCCGTAACCGGATACGCAGACAGGGGTGAACGCTGCACGAAATTGGCACTCGGGTCACCCGAGACCACGAGGAAAGTATAGTCCGCGAACGAGCGGGCATCTGCGGTCCTGATCATGCCGTTGAGGCGCGTGTCGATACGTTGCGTTAGTGCTTCAGCTTCTGCCCGGTACTGATGAAACGCCTCCCATTTAAGCTGGCTGTACGTCTGCCAGATCAAAAATGCCGTCGGTATGGCGAGTGCGAGAAAAAACAACGCGAGGAAATTACGCAGTCGATTTCTGTCCAGGCCTTCGATGAGTCTTTTTGACAACAAGACTCAATCCTCCATGACGAGACGATAGCC
>JAVJHY011183467.1:0-14849 GCA_035593235.1 Phascolosoma agassizii | reverse complement strand
CGGATACATTGCTGGTAGGCTTCCTGGTAGTCGTCCCAGAACCCGCGCTCCTCCACATCGCCGGCCGAGAATTTCGACTCCCACTGCTGCAAAGTCTGCTCGGGATCGATGAAGCCGAGCGGGCGCGAGTGCTTGTCGATCACCGTCACTTCGACACCTAGCGCCGCGAAGAGCGACGCGAACTCACACGCGATGACGCCGCCGCCGAGCACGACGAGCGAGCGCGGCAGGTATATCAGAGACAGAATCGAATCGCTGTCCAGGATGTGCTCGTGGTCTATCGGAACGTCGCCCGGTGTTCGCGGTCGTGACCCTGTCGCGAGCAGGATCGTGTCGGCGCGGACCAGCGTCTCCTCGCCGCTACGGCGAACGATGGCGACGAGCGTCGCGTCGACGAAGTGTGCCTTGCCCGTCAGCCGCACGATGTTGTTGCGCGAGATCTGATCCTCGAGGTAGTTCTCGTGGTGCGACAGCACGTTCTCGAGGCGCTTCATCAGGCTCGCCACCTTCACGTCGGCACGCAACTCCACATCGAAGACGCCCGCGGTCCGGGCGCGGAGACCGGCGAGGTGTGCCGCAGTCTCCCGCATCGTCTTGGACGGAATCGTGCCGCGACGCACGCACTCGCCACCGAGACCGGCCTCGCGCTCGACGATCGCGACGCGCTTGCCAACCTTCGCCGCCTGAACGGCGGCCTTCATTCCAGCGGGTCCGCCGCCAACGATGAGGACGTCGAACTCGTCGGTTCGGCTCAAAGAAACGCCTCGGTGACCTCGAGGACCTCGCCGCGCAATGCCAAGAGTCTCTCAAGGTCGTCGGAGTAGATGTTGAGGTCGTCGAGAACCAGGAGGTTCTCATCGAAGTCGCCCTCCTCCTGATCCTCGTCGAGCGCCCAGTGCGCGAGTCGATCGCCCAAGTGCACGATCATGGTCTCGCGCTGGCGCTCCGGCGCCCGCTTGTAGTCGTGATGATGCTCGACGACGATGCCCGTCCAATCTGGCAACTCCCAGTGCGCGACCATGCGCTTGCCCACTGCTTCGTGGAACTCCTGCATCGCGGCCTCGAGGATCTTGTGCGGCACCGGTTTGTCCGTCTTGGTTCGCGCGACGTCGACAAGGTTCTGTAGAACGATCGGTCGGCCGACGTCGTGCAGCAGGCCGGAGAGGAACGCGCCCTCGACGTTGGCGCGCAGCATCCGAGCGACCTCACGCGAGTACACGGCCGTAGCCGCCGAGTGCATCCACATCTCGCGCACGAGGGTGCCGAAACCGGGTACGTCGAACACCTTGCCCTTCAGCGAAACGGCCACGGCGATTTCGCAGATCGTCGAGATGCCGAGGCGGCTGATCGCCTGTTGCAGCGACACGATCGGTTCCTTCGGCGCGTACGACGCGGAGTTCGCGACACCCAGCACGTGCCCCGTCAACGCTTGGTCGAGCGAGATGATCGTTGACAGTCGCTGCGCGTCGCAACTCTCGTCGTTGCACGCTGCGAGCACCTGGGCCGACGCCTGTGATTGGATCGGGAGATCGAGGTTCGACTCGATGCGCTGCTGAAGCAGTCTGCGTAGGCCGTTCGGGAGCGCGACGGCCGGAGTTTGGATCGGCATGATTCCAGGTCTTTCGGACCCCACCCGTGCCGATCTGAAACGTGCATGGCGACGGTTCAGCGCGACTTTTGGAGGACCCAGAAGAGTCTTCCGGCCTTGTCCGACAAATCGGACCGGAGACTCAGTTCGGTCGATGCAGATGGTCTGCCAGGACCTGCGCGACGCACGCCGTCAGGCGCTTGCCGGTCGGGATGTGCAGAAACTCGTTGGGCCCGTGGGCGTTCGACTCGGGGCCGAGCACACCGGTGATGAGGAACTGCGCCTGCGGGAACTTCTCGCCCAGCAGGCCCATGAACGGAATCGTCCCGCCCTCGCCCATCGACGCGGAAGGAGTGCCGAAGTACGTCGCGGACGCGCCGCTCACGGACTCGTCAAGCCAATCGGCGACCGGCGGCGCATCCCAACCGTTCGCACCATCCGCGTTGGAGAAGCGCACCGTCGCGCCGTACGGCGGGTCCGCCTCGAGCATCGCCTGCACACGCTGCGCCGCGTCCTGCGAGTCCAGCGACGGAGGCAGACGCAGCGACAGCCGCACGGTCGTCTTCGGGCGCAACACGTTCCCGCCGTCGGCGAGCGCGGGCAGCCCCTCCTGACTGATCGCCGTCACGGTCGGCCGCCACGTCCGATTCAGGATGAGCTCCGCGCGGTCGGCCGCCATCGGCTCGGCGCCGGAGACGAAGGGGAACTTCGTGTAGATGCTGTCCTCAAGCACCTTCGCCGCCACCGCCGCCTGCTCGATGCGTTGGGGCGGAATGTCCACGTGCAGGTCCTCGTGCACGCGGCCGGTCTTCGGATCCTCGAGCCGATCGAGCACGAGGCGCAGGATGCGGAAGCTGTCCGCGACGACGCCGCTCGCATCGCCGGAGTGCACGCCTTCGCGCAGGATCTCAACCTCGAGGTCGCCCGCGGCCATGCCACGCAACGACGTCGTGTTCCAGAGACGCTCGTAGTCACCGGCCCCCGAGTCGAGGCAAACGACCAGGCTCGGCTCGCCGATGCGGTCGGCGAGGTGGTCGATGTAGAACGGCAAGTCGAAGCTGCCGCTCTCCTCACATGCTTCGATCAGCACGACGCAACGCGCGTGCGGCACCTCCTGCTCGGCCAAGATCTCGAGCGCGGTGAGCGACGCGAACGCGGCGTACCCGTCGTCCGCTCCCCCACGCCCGTAGAGGCGATCGCCCTCGAGCACCGGCTTCCACGGCGCGAGTCCCTCGCGCCAACCGACCATCTCGGGCTGCTTGTCGAGGTGCCCATAGAGGAGCACGGTGTCGTCGCCCGTGCCGGGGATCTCCATGAGGATGACGGGCGTGCGCCCCTCGAGCGTGACGACCTCGACCGTCAAACCCGGGATCGGACGCTGTTTGCACCAGCCTTCGATCAGGTCGACGGCGCGCTGCATGTGGCCGTGCTCCTTCCAATCCGCGTCGAAGTGCGGCGACTTGTTCGGGATCGCCACGTACTCGATCAGCGAGGGAACGATCTCCTCCGTCCAAACCCGTTCGACCAGATCCATCGCCCGAGTGGCGTCGATGCATTTGTCCTTCATGGACACAGGATACGGGCTGCGCGGCGTTCGTTCAGGCGGCCAGTCAAAGTTGCGCGCAAGGGTCGAGGGAGTCGTGGCTCCCGAGATACGATCGAGGCATGAGCCCCCGTCACCGCAGCCTGAAATCCGGAGCCGGAGTCCTCGCCGTCGTCGCGATCGCGCTGGTCGCGTACACCTGCGACGAGCCCGAGCTCGGGAGCCATACACTCGACGCGCCCAACGAGGCGTCCGCCGCGCAGAGCCAGGATCCGCCGACCGCGCGGCGCCAGATGCTCGACGAGCTGCGCAAGGCGCACGCGATGCCGCGTCACGCATCGGACGGAGGCGGCCGCGCGTGGCTCGCGCTCGACGAGGGAGAGTCGGCGGTCGTCGGCGCGACCGAAGCGCGCGATTGGACGATCGTGTACGAGGCGGGCCCCGAAGGGATCGTCGAGGGCGGGTTCGTGCGCTTGACCGTCCCGCGCTTCTGGGGCTGGTCGTCGGCGCAGACGTTCGAACCGACGTATCCCGGCTACACGACCGCGTCGACGGACGCGGACGGCGTCTCGCTCGACGCCCAGGTGGCGCCCGAGTTCTGGGTCGACTATCGGATTCAAGGACGCGCGCTCGCTGAGGGCGAGCGCATCACCATCGTCTATGGAGCCGGCCCGGCGCTCGCGCGCGCGGACAAGTACGCCGAGCACGACTCGCGGCTTTGGATCTCGGTCGACGGCGACGGCGACGGCTTCGCGGTGCTGCTCGAGGACTCGCCGTCGGTCGACATCGAACCGGGCCCGCCGGCGCAGCTCGTCCTCACGCTTCCGAGCACGGCCAAACCGGGCGCGAAGGTCACGCTGCATCTGGCGCTGCTCGATGCGTATGGAAGCGCGGGCACCGACTTCGCCGGCGACGTGGAGCTCGCGGTCGTTCCCGATGGGCTGGCCGCACCCGCGAAGGTGACCTTGGCACCCGAGGACGGGGGCGCACTGCGCGTCGAGATCGAGGTCGAGGAGACCGGCGTCTATCGCGTGCTCGGGCGCGCGGCGCGCGGAGACGACGAGTGGCTCGCGACGAGCAACCCGCTCCTGGTCGAGAACAACGTCGCGCCAATTCGCTGGGCCGACCTGCACGGGCACTCGAACTTGTCGGACGGCACCGGAACGCCCGACGACTTCCTCACGTACGCGCGTGACATCGCCGCACTCGACGTCGTCTGCCTCACGGATCACGACCATTGGGGCATGCTCTTCCTCGACGAGAACCCGCACCTGTGGGATCAGATCCGCGCGACGGCAACGAGCTACAACGAACCCGGCGAGTTCGTTTCTCTCATCGGATACGAGTGGACGAACTGGGTGCACGGACACCGGCACGTGCTCTACTTCGAGGAGGACGGTGACATCCTGTCGGCGATCGATCCCGACTACGAAACGCCGGCGCAGCTCTGGGATGCGCTGCGCGGGAAGGGCGCGCTGACCTTCGCGCACCACTCCGCCGGCGGCCCGATCGCAACGAACTGGGACTACGTTCCGGACCCGGAGATCGAGCCCGTCACGGAGGTGGCATCCGTCCACGGGCAGAGCGAAGCGTCCGACGCGCCGTACCGGATCTACAGCGCCTTGCAGGGCAACTTCGTGCGCGACGTCTTGGACAAGGGCATGCAGTTCGGCTTCATCGGCAGCGCGGACAGTCACGACGGACACCCGGGGCTCGCCGGCCTGGCGAGTCCATCGGGCAGCGGGATCGCCGCGCTCCTCACCGACGACCTGACGCGGAAGGGCGTCTACGACGCGCTGCGCGAACGGCGCACGTACGCCACGAATGGACCGCGCATCATCCTGCGCGCGGCGATCGACACGTACCGCATGGGCAAGTCGATTCCGGAGAGCGATTCGGACCAGACCGCTCTCCTCTATCTGCGCGTGATCGGGACCGCGCCGCTCGCCGGCATCGAGGTCATCCGCGGCGGTGAGACGATCGAGACGATCGCGGGTGAGGAGTTGTGGGATCTAGCCACGACGGTCGAGCTCGAACCGCTTCATGCGGGTGAGTACGTCTACGTGCGCGCGATTCAGGTCGACCGCGGAACGGCGTGGTCGAGTCCGTTCTACGTCGAAGCGAGCGCGGACTGAGTTCAGCTCGTCATGCCGCCTCCGCGGCGCGAGCATCCCGGCGTCCCGCGTCGATGTCGACCCGGGTGAGCAACAGCGCTCCAACGACGAAGAACGCGATCAGCGAGAGGATTGCAGGCTGAACGTCACCGGTCAGCTGGATGATCAGCGCGAAGATCGCGGGGCCCGCGACGCCGGCGAATTTCTCCCCCACGGCAAACAGCGCGAAGAACTCGCCGGACTTCTGGCTCGGGATCATCGACGCGAAGAGCGATCGGCTGAGCCCCTGCACGCCGCCCTGCACCGTACCGACGAGCATCGCGAGCACGACGAAGTGCCAGCCCGCGTCCATGAAGTACGCCAGCACGCTGATGAAGCAATAGACCGTCAAACCGATCACGATCATCCGCTTCGCGCCCACGCGCCCGCCGAGGTGGCCAAAGAGCATGGCGAACGGCACGCCGACGAATTGCAGGACGAGAATGGACGGGATCGTGACTTCCAGCCCGATGCCCTTGGCACCCGCGTACAGAACAGCCATCCGGATCAGCGTCGTGATGCCGTCGTTGAACACGAGGAACGCGACCAACATCTTCACCGCCTCACGGAACCGACGCAGCTCGCGGAACGTGCCGGCCAGCGTTCGCAACGAGCGGGAAACCGTCGCCGCGATTCCGCGCGGCGGCTCGCCGCCCGAGGGCGCGGGCTCTCGAATCCGCAGCAGCAGCGGGAGCGTGAAGACTCCCCACCACACGGCCGCCGACAGGAGCGCGAGCCGCATGGGCAGCGTCTTCTCCTCGCGCGTGAGTCCGTCTCCGTGTGGCAGACCGAACCACTCCGGCTTCTGGATCCACAGCAAGTTGAGGGCGAGCAGCAGCCCGCTCCCGAGGTAGCCCAGCGCAAACCCGCTCGTCGATAGCCGGTCGAGCTCGTCCTTGCGCGCCACGTGTGGCAGCAGCGCGTCGTAGAAAACGACGCTGCCCGAGACGCCCACGTTCGCAATGCCGAATAGAAGCAACGCGAGGCGCCAGTCTCCCGGCGCCACGAAGAACATCCCCGCCGTCGCAAGCGCTCCGCCACCGACGAACAGCGCGAGCATGCGCTTCTTCGAGGCGCGCAGATCCGCCATCGCTCCGAGGAATGGCGCGAGCACCGCGATCAGGATCAGCGCGTTGCGCGTCGTTCGCGCGAACTCGAGCTGCCGCGTGGTCTCGTCGAGGACGTCGGCCGTGATCAGCTTGTAGTACGCCGGGAAAACGGTCGTGATCACCGTCAACCAGATAGCCGAGTTGGCCCAGTCGTACATCGCCCAAGCGCGCGTCTCGGACCGATCGAGCGCGAACTTCGCGAGCCAACCCTTGAGCCGTTCTCCCATCGAGCGAGAGTCTAGGGAACGTCAAGCGCGCGAGCACGCGCGGCGGCCTACGCCGACTTGCGCCCGTCCTGCGGTGGCGTCCCGAACACGGACCGGTTGCGTCCGTCGTTCTTCGCCACGTAGACGGCCTCGTCAGCCATCTTCAGGATCGCGTCGATGCTCGGTGTTTCGGTCGACAGCATCCCGACGCCGAGGCTCGCGGTCACACGGCCGACGAACTCGCCGACCTTGATCTTGTTCGACTCGATCGCGGTGCGGATGCGCTCCGCGACGTTCATCGCGCCCTCGACGGATGCCGTGTTCGGGCAAATGATGAGGAACTCTTCGCCTCCGATGCGAGCGCACGTGTCTCCACGTCGCAGCACGCTTTGGATCGCGCGCGCCGTCGCCTTCAATACGACATCGCCGACATCGTGGCCCCACGTGTCGTTGACGCGCTTGAAGTGATCGATGTCGAGCATGACGACGGAGAACGAAGTCTCCGCACGCTCGCAGTTCGACCATTCTTTCTCGAGCCGCTTCATCGCGTAGCGCCGGTTCGGAAGCTCGGTGAGCGCATCGGTCATCGCAGCGGCCTTGAACTTGCGCTTCTCGATGTCGAGTTGTCGGTTCAAGCGCTCCTTCTCGCGCACCTGTTGATCGTTGTCCTCCTGGAGCTGAATGACGCGCAGCGCCGGCTGGATGCGCGCGCGCAAGAGCTCGGGTCGGAACGGCTTGACGATGTAGTCGTCGACGCCGGCACGGAACGCCTCGACGATGCGCTCCTCCTCGGTCCGACCGGTCAGGATCAAGAGGTAGAGCTTGCGTCCCTCCTGTGTGCGGCGGAGCTGGCGGCAGAGCATCAGCCCGTCCATCTCCGGCATCATCCAGTCGCTGATCACACACTGCGCGCCCTTCTCGAGGTAGACGGCGAGCGCTTCCTTTCCGTCGCGCGCGGTGAGCACCTCATGCCCATCGCGCCTGAGCAGCGTCACGAGCAAACGCAGTGACACCGGATCGTCGTCGACCGCGAGGATGCGCAACTTGCTCGACTCCTCCTCGACCTCCTCCGTCACGAGTACGGGTACGAGCGCCTCGGCGCGCGACTGAAGTTCGCTCGACGTGAACACCTGGTTCGTTGGGATGTTGAGCATCTCGCCCCAGTCCGCCCACTGCAACGCAACACGATCAAAGAGCGCGCAGACCTCGTTCGACGTCGCTCCGAGCTCGCCGCAGACGCGACGCAAGCCGGGCCACATGTGAGGCTGCAGCTTCTTGTCCGAAACGCACACCTCAGCCATCATGCTCGCCGCCGTGAGGACACGCAGCATGTCGCGCGTCTCGCGGTGGACGAACTCGTCGCCGATCGCGCAACCGTCAAAGCACAGCGCGACTTCGCTGAAGTACGGCGGCAACCCCCACTCCTCGAGCAGCGCCGCAGCGACCTCGCGGTGGTTGATGTAGAACTCGTCGCTCTCCAACGCCGCGAGGTCGAGCTTCGCGTTGGCATTCTTCGCCTTCAGGAGCTCGTCGTACTTGTCCGAGTGGGCGGTGGCGAAGGCGAGCTGACCCACACGTACGAGCAATCCGAACGTGAACGCCTCCGGCGGCGCTCCAAGCTTCATCTCGCTCGAGATGACCTGCGCGGCAACGGCGGTCGCGAGCGAGACGGACCAGAATCGATCGTAGTCGAACGACGCACACTTCCCGGTACGGTTCCCGGAGACGAGCGTGAACCCCAACGCGATATTGGACACCGCACGCATCCCGAGCCTAACGGCGGCTTCGTGCGCGGTCTTGACTTGCACGGCTCCCGCCATCTGCGCCGACGTCGCGAGCTTCAGGACGCGTCCCGTGAGCGCGGGATCCGCCTGGATCGTCCGGACGACGTCGTCCATCGAGAAGTCGTCGCTCTGAGTCAACACGAGGATCCGCATCCCAACGCCCGACGGCGACGGGAGCTTCCCCGAGTGCTTCAGCTCCTCGAATCTCTCTTGATACATCAGTTGGTCGTTCTGGATGGCTCGCGTTGCGCGCCTTGCTAGCCGAGCTCCGCCTTCAGTGCATTCTCGACGCGTTGGAACTCCGCGTGCGTGTCGGGAAGCAGCGTGCCCGCGCGCTCGAGATCGCTCTCGCGCCCGGCGCCTTCCAACTCGCGGAAGAGCTCCGACAGTCCCAAGGCACCGAGGTTCGCGGCACTCGACTTGAGCGCGTGCGCGGCGCGCTCGAGCCCCTCGGGATCAGCTTTGGCAAAGGCCTCGTCGAGGTCCTTGATGCGGATGGGCGTGTCGTCGAGGAAGAGCTCGACCAGCTCTGCGAACAGGCTCGGCTCATCGGGACCACTCAGCTCACGCAACGACGCGATCACGTCGCGATCGAGGACATCGCTTTCTGTTCCTTCGTTCATGGCGGTATCGGCCCCGTCGGGGCCATCGGGTTGCAGTTCCACCCACCTGTTCAGGACATTGGCCAGCGCGTCTCGTTGCACCGGCTTGGACAGGTAGTCGTTCATTCCGGCGACCAGGCAGCGCTCGCGGTCCCCGCTCATCGCGTTCGCGGTCATCGCGACGATCGGGATCGAGCTCTTTGAGGGGCCGAGCTTGCGGATCGCAGCGGTCGCCTCGAAGCCGCTCATGACCGGCATCTGGCAATCCATGAAGATGATGTCGAATGCACTCGACTCGACCCTCTCTACGGCGATCTTGCCGTTGGTCGCGATGTCGACATCGCAACCGAGTCGGCGCAGAAGCATCGACGCGACCTTCTGATTGACGACGTTGTCTTCGACCAGCAGGACCGAAGCCCTCGACACGGCACCGGTCTTGCGCGCGCTCGCTCCGTTTCCGTGCGCGCCGCCCGACGGAGTCTCGACGTCGGCCATGACGTGGGCCAGCGCGCTCTGGAGCTTCGCCGCGCCGATCGGCTTCGAGACCCAGGCGTCGAGGCCAGCGCGAGCGAGTGTGCTCGGCTTGTCCGTCCGCCCGAGCGCGTTCATCAAGATGACGGCCGTACCCTTCAGATCGAGGTTCGACTTGATCTCGCTCGCCGCCTCCTTCCCGTCAACGCCGTCGAGGTCGCGATCGATGAGCACGAAGTCGAATGGGCGGCTACCCGTTGCCGCGCTGCGCAGCGCGGCGATCGCGTCCAGGTGGCCGCTGGCTTCCTCGACGCTCAAGCCGAGGCCGTCGCAGTACGCACGCAGCACGCGCCGCGACGATCCGCTTGTGTCGACGATGAGGATGCGCCGCCCGGCGAGGGACTCGAGGTCCGCCTGGACCCTGTCCGCCTCTTCGAACGCCTCGAAGCACGCGTCGAACGAGAACGTGGAGCCCTCGCCCTCGACCGATTCGACGCCAAGCGTGCCACCCATGATGGACGCGAGCTGGCTGCTGATCGCCAAGCCGAGTCCCGTGCCTCCGTACTCCCGCGTCACCGACCCATCGAGCTGCGTGAACGGACGGAACAGGTCGCGCTGCCGATCCTCCGGAATCCCGATGCCGGTGTCCACGACGTCGAAGCGCAACGACACGGTCGACTCCCCCCGTGAAACGACGGAGACTTCGAGCGCGACGTTTCCGTCGGACGTGAACTTGACCGCGTTACCGATCAGGTTGGTCACGACCTGGCGCAGCCGTGTGCTATCGCCGTTCAGACGATCCGGAACGGACGGGTGAACGAGGCACGTCAGGTCGACGCCCTTGTCGTGAGCGCCGGAGTACAGGAGTTCGACGACGCCCTGCAGGCACGGCCGCAGATGGAACTCGTGCGATTCGAGCTCCAGCTTGCCCGCCTCGATCTTGGAGAAGTCGAGGATGTCGTTGAGGATTCGCAGCAGGCCCTTCCCCGACGAGTGAATGGTCTTGGTGAAGTCGCGTTGCTCGCGACCGAGGTCGGTGTCGAGCAGGAGCTCCGCCATTCCGATGATCCCGTTCATCGGCGTTCGGATCTCGTGGCTCATGTTCGCTAGGAACACGCTCTTCACCCGGCTGGCCGACTCGGCCTGACCGCGCGCGAGCTCGAGCGCGGCGCCCTTCTCCTCCAGCGACGTCGCCTGGGCGCGCAGGCCTTGCTCGGCCTGCAGGCGCTCGTCGATCTGGTGCTCGAGCCGGTGCTTGGACCGGATCACACCGGCCATCACGCGCTCGAGTTGCGCCGCGCGACCGCGCATCGTGATCACGTACACACACGTCGCGATCGCGAGCATGGTCAGCCCGGCGACCACGCCCCACGCGACGCCGGCGACGACCGCACCGCCAAAGGCGAGCAAGGCGACGATCGCGGCTTCGCGGCCGGCCGGAAGCGGACGGTGGGGCTCTTGTTGTCGACTCTCGGCCATACGACGCCGGCCCCGCCGTCCGTACACACCGCGTCCGGCCCGACGGGAACGCGGGCGCGGCTCGAGATGCTCGGTCGGGATAGGAGACCCGGGCTCTCTTCATCGGGCGACCACCGCGACAACTTGGGGACAACGAAGGCTTTGGCCCGTCAAAGGCGCGATCGCAAGAATCCGCCCGCGGGAAGATCCTTCGTGGTCGCTTCCGGAGCCGACTCAGAGCAGCGGCAGCGGGCGGAATCCCGGGCCGCCCAGATCACCCGATTCGCCGATCTCGCCCTCTGCGTCCATCGAGAGCGCGGGCGGCGGCGGGAGCTCGAAGCCGAAGACGCGGCAGAAGTGCTTCACAATCAGCACCTCGCCGAGCAGGTTCGTTGGCGGCAGCTCGGCGTGATCGGCGAGCCGTGTCATCACGTCGGGATCGAGACCGCACGGCTGAAACGCACGGAACGCGGAGAGGTCCGTGTGCAGATTCACCGCAAGCCCGTGGTACGTCACCCACCGACGCACGGCGACGCCGATGGAACAGATCTTCTTCTCGCCGAGCCACACACCCGTGAAACCGTCGCGGCGCGTGCCTTCGAGTTGAAACTCGCCAAGCATGCCGATCACGACCTCCTCGAGGTCGCGCAGGTAGCGGTGCAAGTCGCGACGTCCCTCGGGCAACTCGAGGATCGGGTAGACGACGAGCTGACCAGGTCCGTGGTACGTCGCCTCGCCGCCGCGCTCGATCTCGACGACCGGTACGTCCACGCCGGAGGTCGCATCCGATGGCGTGCCGCGTCCGAGCGTGACCACGGCATCGTGCTCGGTGAGGATCAGAACGTCGCCGATCTCGCCGGCGGCGCGTCGTTCGACGAGCTCGCGTTGGAGCTTGTAGCAGGTCTCGTAATCCGTCCGGCCGAGCCGGCGAACTTCGATCTCTCGGCCACTTCCCTCGTCCACGCTACTTCTTCTGGAAGATGTGCACGGCCATCTTGTGGACCGACTCGGCGGCCTCCATCATCACTTCGGGCAGCGTCGGGTGAGCGTGAATCGTGCGCGCGATGTCCTCGGCGGTGGCGCCCAGCTCGATCGCGAGCGCGGCCTCGGCGATCAGCTCGGTGACCTCCGGGCCCACCATATGCACGCCCAGCAGCTCGTCGGTCTTCGCGTCCGCGACGATCTTGATGAAGCCGTCGGTCTCCATGAGGCTCATCGCGCGTCCGGAAGCGGCGAACGGGAACTGGCCGACGGCGACCTCGTAGCCCTTCTCCTTCGCCTCGTCCTGCATGAGTCCGACGGACGCCATCTCGGGCGATGTGAAGATGACCGCGGGCACACACTTCACGTCGTACTCCTCGGGCTGACCGGCGATGACGGCGGCGGCGACGAGGCCTTCCTTGCTGCCCTTGTGCGCGAGCATGGGCTGACCGGCGATGTCGCCGATCGCGTAGATGTTCGGAACGGTCGTCCGCATCTGCAGGTCGGTTTCGAGGAAGCCCGCCTTGTCGACCTTCAGGCCGACGGTTTCGAGTCCGAGTTCGCTGCTGTAGGGCCGGCGCCCGACCGTGCATAGGATCTGGTCGCACTCGATCGTGCTGCTCTTCTTGTCGCGCGACTCGGCAGTGACGGCGAGCTTGCCGCCCTTCTTCGCCTCGTAGCTCTTCGCGCCGGTCTTGGTGATCAGCTTGATCTTTTGCTTCTTGAGCGAGCGCTCGATCAGCTTGACGCAGTCCTTGTCCTGGCCGGGGAGCGCGCCTTCGGTGAACTCGACGACCGTGACCCGGCTACCGAGCTTGCGGTAGAGGATGCCGAGCTCGAGGCCAATGTAGCCACCGCCAATGACGAGCAGGTGGTCGGGGATGCGATCGGGCGCGAGGGCTTCGGTCGACGACCACACGTTCTTGCCATCGAAGTCGAACCCGGGCACCGAGCTGGGAACCGAGCCCGTCGCGATCACGATATCGTCGCACGTGAGCTCCTTCTCACCATCCGCGGTCGTCACCGTGACGGAGTTCTTGCCCGTGATGCGCGCCTTTCCGATGACGTGCGTGACACCGTGGTTCTTGAAGAGTCCGGCGATCCCGCCCGTCAGCTTCTTGACGATGCCGGCCTTCCACGACACGAGCTTCTCGACGTCGAGCTTGATGTCCTTGACGGTGATCCCCATCGCGCTCGCGTGGTTCACCTTGTCCATCAACGCGCCGGCGGCGATGAGCGCTTTCGACGGGATGCAGCCGACGTTCAGACACGTGCCGCCGAGCTCTTCCTTCTCGACGACCGTCACCGTCTGACCGAGTTGGGCGAGTCGAATGGCGCACACGTAGCCGGCAGGGCCGGCGCCGATCACGACGACGTTGCGGGTCGTGCTCATGGGGGATTTAGGTTGGGGCCCGCCCGATCAGGACGGCCAGGTTTAGAGCGGGAACTCTCCGTCGCCGCGTTGCGCATCGCCGAAGCGCTCGGAGACGCGCAGGAAATCGTTGTACTGCACCCGCAGGTGACGCGGCACGTCGGCGTACACGTCCTCGACGAGCGACTTGAGCGGCATGGGTTCGGCCGCCTCTTCCGCGTGCACCGTCGAGTCGATCTCGGCGATCAGCGAAGCTTCGATCGTGTCGGCCTCGCCCTCGGCGAGAAGTTCGCGCGCCTCGAGGAACTTCCGGTAGCGCACGATCGGGTCGCGCTTCTCCCACGAATCCACTTCGTCCGCGTTGCGGTACTTGGTCGGATCGTCGGAGCTCGAGTGTCCCATCAGGCGATAGGTGTTCACGACGAGGAGCGCGGGACCGTGGCCCGCACGCGCGCGCTCGACGAGCGCCTTCGTCGCCTCATGGCACGCGAGCACGTCGTTGCCGTCGACGGTGACACCGGGCATGCCGTACGCCGGCGCCTTCCTCGCGTAGTCGAGCTGCGCGGTCTGCTCGGACGCGGGCACCGAGATCGCCCAACCGTTGTTCACGCAGACGAACACGACCGGCGCTTTCCACACACCCGCGAAGTTCATCGCGCTGTGGAACGGGTTGCTGCTCGTCGCGCCGTCGCCGAAGTAGATGGCGTGCACCTCGTCCAGCCCCTTGCGCTTGGCCGCATACGCGGCGCCGACGCCGTGGGCGATCTGCGTTCCGATCACCGACGACCAGCTCGGGTACTGCGAGTCCTTGTGCTGGAAATGGTTGCACATCTGCCGCCCCTTCGCCGTGTCGTTCGAGTTGCAGTACATCTGCGCGACGTACTCCGACAGCGGCAGGCCGCGCATCAGCGCCGCGCCACCCTCGCGCAAGCCCGACCACATCCAATCCTGGCGCTGCAGCGCTGCGGCGGTGCCGATCATCGCGGCCTCTTGCCCGAGCATCGAGCCGACGAACCCGATGCGACCCGCGCGCTGGAGTTTGAGCATGCGCTGGTCGACGCAACGGACGCGCATGAGGTGCACGAAGAGATCGCGCAACCAGGCGTCGTCGTAGCTCGGCAGCTCGGCCGTGACGCTCCCGTCAGGGGCGAGGTATTGCTCCCGAATCTCTGAGGTCGATTCCACGATCGTCATCTAGCCACGCGCCCTAGAGCGCGAGCAGTCCCGGGTTCTCGAGCAGCTCCTTCATGTAGACGAGGAAGCGCGCGGCCGACGCACCGTCGACGAGTCGGTGGTCGACGCTGATCGACAGGTTCATGTAGTGACGCACTGCGATCTCGTCGCCCTCGGGCGTCTCGACGATGCCCGGACGCTTCATGATGCGGTGGACGCCGAGAATGCCGACTTCGGGGAAGTTGATGATCGGCGTCGCGAGGATGCCACCGATGTTGCCCGCACCAATGACGCCCAGCGTCTTGGCGGTCAGCTCCACACCCATGAAACGCGACTTTTCCCATTTGCCTGCATGGGTCGACGCACTGGCTTCGGGGATTTGGCGCGCCACTGCGAACATCATCGCAAT